>JAQPPZ010007605.1:0-98055 GCA_028583015.1 Wollemia nobilis | reverse complement strand
TCGAATAATTAAACACCTCTTTTCTAGATAAATGATTTTATCACAAAAGAAGACACAAAAATATTTCTTTGTTGTAACATGTGGATGGTTTAACTTTAATAAAAGTAAACTTGTCTATCATCACATGCATAGTCATAAATCTTCCATAAAAACACCTAGAAAATATTATTCGATACAACAATGTCCAAATTCTAGCTTCTATAACACGTTGAAACAAAATAGTTCTTCCCCCAAGATCTCTCTCTGTCTATTTTTTTACATGCAATATGATATCCAAATACCCTCCTCCTTTCAACTATTTCCTTATTTTTTTCTTGGAATATCATGGGAGGTTTTAAAAGTAATTATTGTGAGTATAAACCATCATCGAATTCTAACAGTCACCACTATTCTGTTTGACTATTAAGCAATAGAACTTTATAAAGAGTAAAATTACTTTATTAACACCTTTTATTTGCTTTCCCTATGGCTCATCCTTTATATGCCTATGTTATGCACGAATCAACACAACAACCTAAATAATAATAATCATAATTGCATTTTTATTTGATCATGTTTATTGATACTAATTAATTTATATTTTCTTTCTATTTTCAAACTTAATAGAAAGCATCCAAATAAACTCTATTTCCTAAATGTTTGATAAAAGAGGGCTCATGCTCTTGGCACTTCATTGCCACTCAACAATTTTACGAATACATTTTTCTCTCATAAATCAACAACCATATTTTCCAAAGCAAAATATACACACACCGTAAGCCATTCATTAAATCCATGATGTGCATATGCATGAGCTTTCATGTACTCACAAGCCAAATAAACACTTCCTCTCTTATATTTTCTATCCATTCACTTCCATTAATCGAATATGTGTACTTGGTCTTGCATTCACAGTGGCTAGCAGTAGTACCACATTCCACAAGAAAAAGTAAGTTTATCATCAATTTGGTTATAACCAATAGTCATGTGAGAAGGGTCATTACATCAGGCTATTTGCAACAGTCTTGAAACCTAAAAATGGTTTGATATGCATGTACTGCTTAAAAATTTATTTTAAATATTCATTGGGTGAAATAAAAATACTATGAACTTGAAAGAAAAAAAAATTGCCCTAAGAAATCGCTTGGCTTATTTTTTGTGGTGCAACTAGGTTAGTAGACTTGGGTTGTTACATATGGTTTCAGAGTAGAAAATATCTTAAAGTTGTAGGAATATGATTAAATAATTTGTTGAACAAATTTAAAGTCGATAAATTAACTTACTTATTTTCCCTGTAGGTCTAATGGTACATAGGTTATGATGTGGAACTTCTGGGAATCCCATGGGAGGTGGGCAAGAGGAATCCATCGTAAGACCTCCAAGAGTACCATATAAAGGGAACACAAGAGAAGATCCTCAAAGGGAAAGAGGAATATAATAGTTGATCGAACCCTCACCAAATGAGCCTAGTGGGAGGGAAGCAATTTTGGTAAAAATAATTCAACTGCTTCAAACTCATTTGGATCAACAACAAGATTTAATAGATCAACAACAAATAGTGATTGAGGACTTGACTAGGGAAAGGAAACCTGTAGGTAGCTCTGGGGAAGTACCCAATGAGCGTACAAGAGAAGGTGGTACCAAAGTGGGTATTGAACTGGTCAAGGACCTAAAAAAGGTCATGAATCCCAAGTTTAATTATACAAGTGAAGGTAATGCAATGGAGAAATTTTGGGAACTCATTAATTTATAGAAAGGATTAATGAAATTCTAAGCTTATCATAAAAAAATTATCCAACTATTAGAATATGTGTCAGCCTATGAGGGCATGGAGGTCATGAAGGTACAAAAATTTATACTAGAATTGTAACCTAATATTAGGATTGAAGTAAATATGCTTAATCCTGAAAGCCTTTCTAAATCATTTGATTTAGCTCGACAAGAAGAAGCCTATGAAGAAGCTAAAAATGCTTATTTCAATTACCAAAAATTGACTTAAAAAGAAAGATATGATCTTAAGAAGTGTAAAAGTGTAAGATTTATAAAGTGGGTTAGGTAGAAAAGTAAAAATCCTAAAGGAGGAGATCAAAATAGATAAGGAGGAAAAACTAGAAATATTGTTCAAGGCAACATGTTCAGGAAATATGGCAAAGAATAACTTAGGATAAATGATCAAGGGCCATCAAAACAAGGGAAGACTAAATGTGCAGCAATGAAAGTAATAACAAGGGTAGCAAAGCTCTTGAAAATGGTTGTTACATTTTCAAAGGCTCCCACTTTACCAATAAGTGTCCATATAGAGTTGATATCCTCTAGAAAACTCCATAATAAGCCATCCACAAGATCTTTGTAGTGACAAGCAGTACCATACTTGATGGTCAAGTTACTCCTTTCTTGTTAAATGGTAAAATTTATGATAAATATGTACTTATTTTTGTCAGCGGATGTAAACTCTATTTAATCCGTTGTTGATTAATGAAAACTAGTTCGCACATTTTCATGGCATCAGAGCCAAGTTGCAGGGAACTGGGAGAAGCCGAAAGTGCGGAGGACTGCGTTTTTTAGGAGGGAGAAGACAGCCGCGTTTTTTTTCTGTGAGTGAAATTTTTTTTCTAAATCACGCAATCGTGATTTTATTTAAAAAAAAAAAAAAAAAAAATCACTGCAGGTCGACCCTCCGTGCAGACCCGTTCGCGCACAAGTGGTGCCGCGACAGCGACAGCAGACTGCCGCGCCACACGACAGAGCAGGCAGGCCTATCGCGTGACGCTCGAGGAGACAGTCGCATAGGGCGCAATGCGACAGAGCTCGCGCAGGGCACGAGGTGTCGCACGGCCAAGTCGGAGGGAGTCCGACGTGCGGGGAATTCCTCGGCGCTCCTCCCCGTGTCGCGACCGACGCGTCGGGAATTAAATTCCCCGATGCCCGAGGAGGGACCGCAGTCCGTGCACAGTCAGCCGACTGTGCAGCGGAGGGACGGACCCCCCCTTCCCCCCGTGCGACGTGCAAAGAGCGCGTCGCGTTCCCCGAGCCTCCCCCCAAATTCCCCGGTGGGAATTTAAATTTTAAAATTCCCGCCGCTCTCCCTCCCTCCCACTGGTATAAACCCCCCCCGCTCGCGTCTTCGCGCCGTGTCTGCGAGCGCGCTCCTCCCCCCCCCCGGCCGCGTTTTTTTTTTTCGAATTTTTTTTTATTTCGAAATAATAAAAAAAAAAAAAAAAAAACCCCCGTTCGGAACGCAGGGAGGGACGCGGACGGGAAACAGAGGCAGGCAACGGGAGACAAAATCCTGCGGAGGACGGGAAACAGAGGCAGGCAACGGAAGAGCTCGACGGTTGCAGAGGAGGTGGCAGAGGCAGCTGACGGACAGACTGAAACTGAAGAAGGAGGTCTTCATTGATCCTGACGGATCAGCCCGCTGGCTCATGTGGTCGTGAGCCGTGTGATAAGGCTCAGGGAGCCTACAGTTTGTGGGTTCGAATCCCACCGACTCCCCCAAGGTATAATTTCTTTTTGTCAAAGTCATTTTTTTATTATTATTATTTTTAATTAAAATTTTTAATTTTAATTTTTTTTTTAATATAGTTTTTAAACTTTAATAAATTAAAATTTAATTTTAATTTATTTTTTCTAAAGTTTTTAAAACTATATAAATTGAAATTATTTATTTTAATTTTAAATAAATAATGATTATAAAAATGCTTTGTTAAAGAAAGCTTTTTAAGGGGGGATTTTTTTCAAAAAATCAAAGGGGGATTGAGAGTAATTTTTCAAAAAATAGCAATTTGGCATTGTAAAAGGTGCATTTTCGGCTGTGACCGACACCTTGTGGGTTATTCTTGTGGGCAGTTTTTTCATGTTGTATGTTGCATATTTCATTTTTGCACTATAACATTAAAAACTTAAAATCAAAACACTCCCTAAGTCCCCAAAATATAAAACCCATCTGTGCAATTTAATTGCACTGTAGAGTTCGATATTTGCGATACCTCTGGCCAGCACTTATAGGTAAAGCTATCGTGATTTGGCTACTGTATCCGCCGCCTAATATAGCTGCTATAACGACGTCTGAGCTTGTTCTCTATAAATCATCGGGGAGGAATAAGTACGCCATTTTTGCATTTTTTACTCCATCCACTACCCTTTATCGCACTTGTGTTTAGGCGTAAATCCTGATGAAGTATTCTTCATAGTGTTTAGGGGAAGTTACGCCCCACGCATGAGAAGAATCTTCTATGGTAGGTGCCATCAACAAGGCGATTCCCTTTCAGTACCGCTTATGTTCCACGTATCGTATGATCTCTAAAACTCACCTATAGTCTCCCTCACGTAAGGGCGGGTGATTTTTGTTGATATTTCTAAATACCTATAGTTTCCCTCACGTAAGGGCGGGTATTTTGTACGGTATATTGGCCTAGCAAAAGGTATATCGAAAGGGGGACCAATTTGGTGATATAAGGAACCTTCACTATGGCCGTTGTTGCAAAGTTGATGACCGATCCGCATCGCTTATTGAAAGGTCCAAATTATACACCATGGAAACATAAGATGAAGGCTATTCTCCAAATGGAAGATTTGTGGGATATTGTTACTGGAGTAGCAACAAGGCCTTCACCAACAGCAGGATCCACAGGTCCTTCAGCAGATCAAATTGCTTTTGACAAGAAAGACAGTAGAGCAAAGGTGCTCATTTTGTTTGCTATTTCAGATGAAGTGCAACCTCATATAGCTGATAAAGCAAGTGGTAAAGAGGCATGGGATGCCCTTAGAACCATCTATGAGGGGAAGAATGAATCCACCATTCTTCATCTTCAACAACAACTTCATAACCTGAGTTTGAGGCAGGGTGAAACAGTTGAAATCTTTCTGTGCAGAGTGTCTGAGTTGAAAGAGAAATTGAGTTCTCTAGGAGATACTGTGGATGAAAAGCTTCTCATTTCACTTATGATGAGAGCTTTACCTTCTTCATTTGATATGTTGATAACCTCCATCCAGGTGTCCCAACGACAAATTACCTACATCGAGTTGGTCAATCTGCTCCAACAACAGGAGGCACGCCAACTTCACAAGGATGATTCTTCCAATACAACCCTATACACCAACAGGTAGGGTTCTAGGAAGAAAGGTAATGGGCAAAAAGGAGGCAACTTTAAAAAAGGAGGAAATTCTCAACAGGATATGAAAGGAAAAGGCAAAAAACCTCAACAGAAGAAGAGGTGGTGCAAGATCTGTGAGAAAGACAACCATGACACCAACAGGTGTTGGCATAAGAACAAGCAGAAAGGCCAAAACAAACCACAAAATAAGAACAAGCAACCCCGGTGAATGTTGTTGTTGAAGAATCTGACTCAGATTCTGAATGGGCACACAAGGTGCTCATGACTACCACAGATTCCACTCAGAGGGATACTATTTGGTATGTCGATTCTGGAGCTAGTAAACATATGAGTGGCGACAGATCGTGGTTTGAATCATTTGTGGCCAAAGAGGGCAAACCTGTCACCATTGTTGATGATAAAAACTATAGGGTTCAGGGAGAGGGTACAGTTTCAGTCACTCTTCCTGATGGCAAGTGTCAGATTGACAAGGTCCTCTATGTTCCGAGATTGGCCAACAATTTTTTGTCAGTGACACAAATCTTGGAAAGAAATATGGTTGTCAACTTTCGTGTTGAGAATGGAAATAAGTGTTGTACAATTACCAGGAAGGGTAAGCAGATTGCAAAAGCTTCATATAAGCATGGCTTATTTGCACTAGATGCTATCTCTACTCCACATGTTGCCATGATTGTCTCTACCAAGGAGGCAACTTCCCTATGGCACAAGAGATATGGGCATCTTAGTTCTGGCTACTTACTTGAGCTCAGCAAGTATGAGATTGTAAAGGGTCTTCCTTCCCTTTCTACCACATTGCCAGTGTGCTCTGACTGCTTGGCAGGAAAGCAGCATAGAGTACCATTTGAGAAGAGCTCTACAAGAGCACGAAAACCTCTGGAGCTAATTCACACCGATCTATGCGGTCCTTTCACACCCAATAGTGTTGGAGGGAAGAGGTAATTTCAGTTATTCATAGATGACTACTCACGAAAGATGTGGGTTTTCTTTCTCAAACTAAAATTTGAAGCTTTCGCATTCTTCCAGTAGTTCAAGAAATCCGTTGAGAAGGATTCAGGAGCTTCTATCAAAACCCTCCGCTCAGATCGAGGGGGAGAGTTTAGCTCTAATGAATTTTTTGCATTCCTAGATAAGCATGGTATCAAGATACAGTTAACAACTGCCTATACTCCTCAGCAAAATGGAGTTGCTGAGATAAGGAACCGTTCTATCATGGAAATGGTTCATTGTATGCTCACAGGTGCAACTCTTGGGCAACAATATTGGGCAGAAGCTGTCACCACTGCAGTGTATCTTTTGAATAGGGCACCCACAAAGGCCCTAAAAGGAATGACTCCACAGGAAGCATGGAGTGGTCGAAAACCCTCCATATCTCATCTACGTATTTTTGGGTGTCAAGCTTTCATGCACATACCGAAAGAGAAAAGGAAGAAGCTAGATGAGAAAACACTGAGATGTATTTTTCTTGGATATTCTGAGCACTCTAAAGGATATCGGTTGATAGATCCTTTGACCAAGAAAATTCATATCAGCAGAGATGTTGTCTTTGATGAAGCTTTCCAAATAGAGAAGTTGAGGATATGGATATTGATGATGACAGGGCATTCATGTATACCATAGATAGTCTCGAACCTGCATCAGTGCAAGATTCTCTTAGTGAGCCTCAGTGGAAGGCCGCTATGGATACAGAGTATGAGTCTCTGATGAAAAATAAAACTTGGAAGCTTGTTGATCTGCCGCATGGAAAGAAACCTATTGGCTGCAAATGGGTATACAAATTCAAGTACAAGGCAGATGGAACAATTGATAAGCATAAGGCCTGTCTTGTTGCAAAGGGCTATGCTCAAAAGGAAGGCATCGACTATGAAGAAACTTTTGCACCTACTGCTCGGATGACCACAATTCGGGTTATGTGTGCTATGGCAGCACAATATGGGTGGAAAGTTCACCAAATGGATGTCAAAAGTGCCTTTCTTAATGGTGATCTCCAAGAAGAAGTCTATATGACTCAGCCTAAAGGATTTGAAGTGGAAGGCCAACAGCAGAAAGTTTGCAAATTGGTCAAATCCTTGTATGGTCTGAAACAAGCTCCTCGAGCTTGGTATATAAAAATGGACAATCACCTAATGCAGCATGGATTTAAGAGATGTCCGTCAGATGCAAACCTCTATTTCAAGAAACAGGGTTCTGAGATAGTGTTGCTTGTACTCTATGTGGTTGATCTGCTCATTACAGGGAGTTCAGAAGATATGATCTCTACTGTCAAAAGAAACTTGTGCAAATCTTTTGAGATGATAGATCTCGGACTTCTCCATTACTGTCTTGGTCTGGAATTCAGCCAGAAGGAGCACTCCATCAAAGTGTCTCAGAAAAAGTATGCCAAGACATTGCTCGATAAATATCGCATGACTGACTGCAAGCCAATGGCAACTCCAATGGAGAATGGACTTCAGTTATCGCAATATGATGACTCACCTCAGGTAGATGGCTCTCTTTATCGACATTTGATTGGGAGTCTCATATATCTAACCAATACTAGGCCAGATCTCGTATTTGCTATAAACTATCTTTCGATGTTCATGCAGGAGCCTAAGACTACTCATTGGAAAGCAGCAAAACGTGTTCTTCACTATGTCCGTGGTACTATAGAATATGGCCTAGAATACAAGAGGAACAACAAATTCTTCTTGCAAGGATACACGGACTCCGACTATGCCGGATCATTTGATGATCGCAAGTCAACTTCTGGATACATTTTTCATCTGGGATCTGGTCCTGTCTCTTGGCATAGCAAGAAGCAACAGGTGGTTGCTATTTCATCAACAGAGGCAGAATATCGCGCCGCACGTGAAGCTGTGTGCGAAGTGATATGGTTACGTCGCATTCTAACAAGTATGGGCCATCCATCAAAATCTCCAATACACTTGTTCTGCGACAATCAAGGTGTTCTGAACCTCGTCAAGAATCCAGTCCATCATGAAAAAACAAAGCACATTGACACACAATGTCATTTCATTCGAGAGGAAGTTCCAAAGCACCGAATTCAGCTTCAAAGACATTCCCACCGATGCTCAAGTTGCAGACATTTTCACTAAGGCACTTGGACGTGTCAAATTTGAATTGTTTCGCAGCTCACTTTGTATTGCAAAATAATGTAAGGGGATGTTAGTATAGCTATTAGTTATTACATTACCCAAAATGTAATAAAGGGGGATGTTACCGTAACTAATATTTGTCTCTATTACATTGTTAGCGTACTGTTACGCTTACTGTTACACTGTTGTAACAGTACTATTGCATCGGTGTGCTATCTATTCCCGGCAGATGTAAACTCTATTTAATCCGCTGTTGATTAATGAAAACTAGTTCGCACATTTTCAATTTTTATAGATAGTGGATCAACTAATAGCTTTATTTCCACTAGATTAGTGAGGTACATACTTGAAGGACTTGGATATTTGGCTAATGGTTGGAAGGTGGAGTATGGATCAAGGTAGACTTATCAAGTAAACCAATGTCTATTTGACCCTCACCTCATTATACCTCAAGGTAGAACCAACTGGTAGTTGTATGTGGTACCTTTACATACCTTTGATATCATTCTTAGTGTTGATTGGTTAAAAGCCATAAGGCTCTTTTGAACTTTGAAAAACTATGGGTGGACTTTATGGATGAATTTATTCAAAGGATTAGAATTCATTGTGATTGTGGTGTAATTAAATCATATTTAATGATTGCAATGTAGGTAAAGAAATTTATTAGGAAGAGGGGAATGGTTTTTGTAGTTAAAATGAATAAGAAATAGGAGACTGAAGTGGAAGTTGATCTCTTCCAAAAAATATCATGGTTTGGGAGAATTAAAGGATGTGTTTCTAGAGGACCTTCCAAGGCTACCTCCTTAAAGAGAATTTGATTTTTCTATAGAATTAATGCCCAAATATGCACCCATTTCTAGGGCACTGTATAGGATGAATCTTATTGAGCTACAAGAGCTCAAGACACAATTTCAAGATTTATTGGAGAAAGGGCTAATAAAGCCCAGTGTGTCACAATGGGGAGCTCTTGTCTTCTTTGTTAAGAAGAAAGACAATAGATATTTGTTACATAGAATTGATGATCTCTTCGATCAACTAAAAGGAGCAACCATCTTCTAAAATATTGGCCTAAGACATGCTACTATAAATTAAGAATTCAAGAAGAAGACACTTTTAAACAACTTTTAGGACAAGTTATGGATTTTTTGAGTTTAAAAGTCCTACTTTTTGGGATGAATAATACCCTAGCCACATTCATGAATCTCATGAATAAAATTTTTAGAGAGTATTTGGAATGGTTTGTACTCATGTTTCTTGATAACATATTGATCTATTCCAAGAACAAGGAGGAACATGATCAACATATGTGAATTGTACTTTATATCCTTAGAAATAATAAGTTATTTGGAAAGCTATCAAGTACAAATTTTATACTCCACAAGTGTAGTATTTGGGACATATTATCTCTTCTAAGGGGATTGTAGTCAATCCCAAGAAAATAAAAGCAATTATTGAGTGGCCTACACCTACTAACCTGACTGATATGTGAAGTTTTATGGGGATTGTAGGCTATTATAGATGATTTATCATAGGTTTCTTGAGAATTTTCAAACCTATTACAAACCTTCAAAGGAAAGATAAGGCCTTTAAATGGATAAATCAGTGTGAAGAGGCCTTTCAAATTTTGAAATAAATGTTGACAACCACACCAATTCTGAAATTACCTAATCCTAGTAAGAAGTTTATAGTATGTACTGATGCATCAATTGAAGGATTATGATGGATTTAACCCAAGATAATGCAGTTCTTGCCATTGAATAAAGTAAAATTAAGAGTCAAGAGGTGAATTATACCACTCATGATTTGGATTTGGTAGTTGTTGTACATGACCTTAAGATTTAGAAGCACTTTTTCTTGGGAAAACCATTTGAAATAAAGATAGATCACCAAATTTTAAGATATATATTTAACTCAACCTTTATTGAATACTAGGAAACAACGTTGTATGGAGTTTCTAAATGAGTGTTATTTTGGCATTGAGTATATTAAGGATATGGAGAACAAGGTCACTAACACTCTGAGTAGAAGAGAGTGCATTGTTGCAATGACAAAATGTCATTATGGTTTGTTAGATTGGATTAAATATATACAATAGAAAGATGAATTTTGAAAGTCTTGTAATGCTCAAATTGAGAAAGAACTTGGAAAATATATAGATTTTATATATAGAGATGACCTTTTGTATTATAAGCACAGATTGGTTGTTCCAAATATGGGTGGATTGAGATAAACAATCCTTAAGTAGGCACACAATACTCCTTAAATGCATCCTAGAGGAGAAAATATGCGTGAGAGCTTGAGAAAGGCCTACTATAGGACATGAATGAAAAGGGATATTAATAATTATGTGGCTAGGTGCTTGGAGTGTCAAAAAGTGAAAGAAGCATATTTTGCATCTGATAGGTAGATTGTACCCACATGATGTACCTACGTAGAAATGGTAGGTGATTTTGATGGAAATTATAGTGGGTTTACCTAAAATAAGGTTTTAGCATGATGTAATCCTGGTGGTTGTGGACAAGTTAACCAAGGTTTCATATTTTATACTTGGTAATGTACAATATTATGCACCTGCTATATCAAGCAATTTTACCAGAGAAGTGGTAAAACTACATGGATTTCTAGAAGTCATAATCACAAAAAAAGTTAGAAGAAACCCCACATATGATATTATTTTATTGAAATAGAAATACAAAATCAAAAAATTACATAGTTATGACCACAAGGCCGATTATATTACAAATAAAATCTACTGGAAAGCTACAAGTTGGAGCCATGATCCCTAATCCCATTTAATAAATTCCATAGAAGTTTCTGCAAAGCGTAACTCCTCTTTTCCCACCATTCATTTTCCTGCAATTCATTTTCCTACCATTCATTTTCTTGCCATTCATTTTCCTACCTAGGAAGATATTTTGGTGGCATAACTTCCTGGAGCCATAACTTTTGACTTGATTTTTTGATTGGCTATTATAATATATCATTGGAAATCTTGCAAAGAGATCTATAGAAACACAATGATCTAATATCATTTCATTCATTTTCATCATTTCATCCATTTGGTTGTTGTGTATGTAAAAATATAATATTGTTGGCCATTTTAGACTTGGAATGGGTCTGGGATATATTAAACCCTTTAATTTTTATTTTATTAAAAGAAAAAAATTTAGAATGCTCTTATATGTTTGTTTTAAGATTGGTTGGGCCACTATTAAATATGACTATTTGTTGTGTGTGAAAGACACTATATTTTATTTTCCAGAAGAAAATTATGTGTTTTTTTGTATGAGTTGGAGAACAAAATCTTTTTATGATTGGTAGTCAATGTGAAAAATTGAAAATTATACCAAAACACATTCAATGGTGTGAACATATGAAATCTGGAGGAGTAACAAAAATGAAACATGGGACTGTGTGTTTGGAATTCTTGTAATTTCAAAAGTTGAATGGTTTGCATGGTTTTTCTTGGCATATGCATGCATGTAGGAATTATAAACCTAGGTATATCATAAGATGTTGGGAGATGTATATGATCCCCTTAAATCAATGTTACTACCCTGGAGTAATTGGGAGTTGATGCTAGGAGACTATAGTGAAGACTAGCTACCAAGTTTGGACCATTGTTGCACAGAGAGAAGTAAACTTAGATAAGAGAACAATTGAATATATTTTCTATAGGAATAAATATTTATAGTGTGGGAGAAATTGAATTAAGCATAGTGTGATACACTCTAGAAATTTCAATGCTATTTTAATTTACCGAATGTCAAACTTATATTCTTTAGAGCATTTAATATATACTTTAAGTTGTGTAAATTCCTTCATATGTTATTTATTTATATGGTGATGAAAAAAGATAGCAATTCGTATTCACTTTGATATTTTGTTTCTATTAAGTGAGGAAGTGAAATATATTTATTACCATAAAATATTTGGTTTAACCTTAGTATAGTTGTAGATGAATTCAACTAAGGATGCAATTGCAAATGTCATGTTTAAGCTAGAAGTTATGGTGGTTAGACTGCAAAGTGTATAATTATGCTTTCCTTCCAAAAATGTAAGTGAAATATTTATTTTGTGTTAAAGATATTCATTAAGGAACTATTGAATAAGTTCAATCTCAAACCTTAGTGATTCAAAAATGTATTGAAAACCTGTCCTCTATTCAATTAAAAAAAAAAACATGTAAAATGATTTCTCTAGCTGACTATGTGTTTCGACATCACTTGCAAGAGGTAATTGTTTTAGCTGACTATTTATTATCAATTGAATATCAACATTACAAATTTTTAAGTGATGTGGAAACTTCTAAATTTTTAGTTGACCTTTAATTTGAATGAAATTCCTATAAACCTGGATGAACCTGCATTGATAAAAATATATATAAAAAAAGAATTGTGTTCTTATATTTTCTCATTCACTAGCTCTAGAAGTAATTGTATTTGGGATTCATGATACTTATTAGCCCTTGGTTTGATGGAAAATATATTAAATTATCCAAGTCAAACGGAAGAATACTACCATGTTCTATAAACTATGTCTTCTTTATTTTTGTAACTATTTGTTTTAAAACTTCAGGCTATGGGAAGACTATATTTATTTAATATATATATGTTTATGCATTAGAATGTGAGTAGAATATTTTCTATCCATTATTTTCAATTAGCATAAAATAATATGATGGGTAATATCATGATCTTTAAATACTTGCAAAAGTTATATTGAAAAAATGAATTATATGTAAAAGGGTGAATATTATCCTTAGAAGCTAACTTTATTATGGATTAAATGACAATGATTTATACTTAGAAAAACTCTCAAAGGGTCTTCAAAACTTGTTATTATAGTTATAAATAAAAATAAGTACTATTATAGTGTGGAGAGGAGTTACACTAAGACCAAGATGTGAAAATGATAACATTAGTGAAAACCAACCCAAAGAAGTTAGATTATTTGTGGGCTAAGATTAGAGAAAACTGGTATAAGTTATAATGTTTAAATTCTTGGTGGAACTTCTTAGAACCTTTATGTGAAATTATGAAAAAGTTTGATACTATACACCCAATGTTGTTGAGGTGCGGGTATGCACACGACGAGACTCGAGAGCAACTATTTTTTTGATAGGAAAGGTCAAAATATGTGACCTATTTAGAAAAGGTAACAAGGGGAGGTATGGAATGCAACCTCTAGGTTTTTTCCTAGGAGTACAAAAGATAAGTCCTTGTACCATTTGGCTATAGGGACCAAGCATGACAAATAATCTTGATCTGGCATGATATTCGGTATTGGACAACCATCGTGAGTCATAATACACAATGTGATCAAGAATAAGGTCAAGGTATTGATATACCTCTAGCTAGTTCCAGAGATAATGGATAGATAGCAAGACACTAGGCATATGTATGCTAACCCACTTGCATACAACTATTCGAACAAGTCGATCGATTAGTCGAAGGTTTAGTATGATAAGGGATGGGGAGAGTATGCATCCACCCTTAAGGTGTTATGGGCCCTACAGGATAACCCCAGTCATGGTTTGACCCTTACACCAAAACAAGAGGACAATAAATGAGATAAATCAAATCCACATAATGGTACCTTTTATGGGATTTGGTGAATCTCATCCACTTCGGTAGCTATCTACAGTAGTCTTGAAACCTAAAAGTGGTTTGATATGCATGTACTACTTAAAAATTTATGTTAAAGATTCATTGGGTGAAACAAAAATGCTATGAACCTGAAAGCACTTTTTAGTTTGAAAATAATAAACTTAAAAAAATATTACCCTGATAAATTGCTTGGCTTGTTTTTTTGTGGTGCAACCAGGTGAGTAGACTTGGGTTGTTACAGGAAATTAGGATTCTGATTCTTTCTAACACTTCCATATCTCAAAGTTAATTTTGGCTTCTTGGGTGGTAGCAAATAATCCTCAAAATCTGAGTCATTAACCATCATCAAAGCCTTCCCTTTATTCAAAAACTTCATGACCAGGTGTTTAGATCTCCTTATTTATTCCTCACTATATCCTTGCCCTCTAGGCATTCACTCTATCTCATACATCAGTTGCACCAGAAGGGTTTAGCTTCAATGACTTCCTGGTTTGAAGCATCTAAATCCCTCGAAATAGAAGAGGTTGGGTAATAAACGATTGGGGCCTAGACTCTAATTAATAAATTAAGGATACTATCACCATCCAGGCCATGCAATTTGACCACATGATCAAAGATCATCTTCAACAATCCTTGGTAGACCGGATTACAGGCCACCCTTTTCTTAACATTAAAAATTGACCTATCCAAAGATTGAAATAAGAATGACAAAATATTAATCATTTTATTATGATGGAGATGGTTCAAAATCATGAAATGATAACTCTGTAGTATCTCCTAGTTCTCATCTAGGGTAAAATACTACATATTTACTAGAACCACATGATCCCGTGGAAATCTTATGGAGTTACATCTAAACCCATTCTGGGTTTTGGTCAGCTCCTCTTCAACTCCCAAGAAAACTTGAACCTCTTTTGCTAGGGAATGCTTCTCCCGATTATGTTGTAACAACCCAAATTCTAACCAACTCTAGAGAGTAATTTGTTTTTTATATATATTATGACATATGATCAATGTAAATTTCACAACCAACATTAATCCATTACTTGTTTATTTTCCTCTCTATTATCTTAAGAAGTTTAATTAAGTCTACACACTTAATTAGTTGATCAATAATTTATTATTTCTATTGTAGCGAAATACATACATTCTTAGCCAAAGCATAAAGATTACTTCATTTATTTCAAGATTATTACTTGAATCAAGCATAAACCATTGCATAATATTTAGACATCCATTCCATTTAAAATCTATTAATAGCTTTATTAATCATCAAGTGCAAATATCATTCTTTCCATTGCAGCATAATGCTTATACAAATTGAACAATGCTTGTTAACAAAAATTAAAGCATCACTTCAGTATTCATCTCATGGAAATATAATTGTAGCATCCATTTAATAAGCTATCAATCAAGAGATGTCAATCCACAAAACAAATATCCATAACACATTGTTTATCCTAGGAAAAACCCCGAAGGGAAACAATCCAACCTCAAAATATGCATCCTCATATTTCATTAATCCTTTTTGTATCAATTTACAATGATAAAAAGAATCCCAAGATCCTTTTCCAAACCATCATTAAAAACATGGCTATAGGATTATCCCATACATTCCCATTTTTAGGTCATCATTACAATTGAAGCTCATAAATGAAATATTCACTAGATACATATAAATTGAGAAATGAAAAAATCTCATGATTTTCTGAAGAATGAATCTTACATTCATTCTTCAAACCTAGATATCATTAATCCATTTAATCCAATATGAGTGGAAGTTATCTAAGGTTTTGTAATACAAAAAGAAACCCCATAATATCTTCAAGATTAGATTCCACATGCATTCATCATCAAATGCATTTCTAAGGTACCATGTAGTTTTCAATGTAATCTACATAAATATATACTACTAGCTTAGATATAAAGGATATATCTAAAAATGCTGAGAGTTATCAATCTCGAGGCACCTATCTCATTTCTTGGGGGTGTGATCTCCAAGATAGGCGCCTCGGAATTGATAACTCTCGACGTTTTTGGATATATATCCTTTATATCTAAGCTAGTACTATTCAAATTTATGAATTATATATATGGGACAAATATTATAATATAATTTAATATTTAATGATGTTTTTAAAATTTAAATAAAAAATTGAAGATTCAAATTTAATAAAAACAAATTATAAACATAGTATTTCATAAGTGGTTTATTAAACATTGTTAAACCAAACCCTACATGCACCCTCTTTAGAAGCTTGGGAACGGGGGAAAAAGCTTCCTCCCTCCCTCCCCAAAAGAAATTTTTTTTTTTTATTATTTTTTTTTTTTTTTTTTAAAATGACTATGATTTTTAAAGTATCACAAGTAACATCCGAAAATTAAATGGTCGTTAGCCTTCTAAGTTACCTGGGTCGTCGGATAGGCCTGGCAGAGAAACGGACGGTGGATATTGGCGCCATTCAAACTTTGAATGAGGAGCCAGAGAAGAAGAAGAACAAATGGGGGGTGGGGAAGCGGCAGTGGTGTACTTGGTGGTGATCATTTCATCTGAATCCAAACGACAACATTGCAAAAATCCAGCCTTACAGAAGGGATATACACAGCAGTAATGGTCATGGAACCCCTGGTTCATGCAAATTTCTATTTTTCACTAACAAAAGAAGAAGAATAGCACCCTTCCACCATTTTTTCCCGAACATTTCCAGCAAATGTCAGGCGAAATTCATTCAAAATCGTCGTTTTAGTTTTGCGAAACCACGACGAAAAAATTCAAGAGATTTCAGTTTTTTCACGGTGACAGTAGACGGATTACTATCCAGGAAGCCAGGGAGTTACTATTTTTTCGACTGGAAATCGAGGTATGTCTGTTAACTTTCAATTTTCCGATTGAAAAAGCGGTTTCCCTGGTCATGTCGACGATTGCCCTGGCTAATAGGCTTTGCTTTTGTTTAATATGTTTTCTTTGGAGAGATTTTTGATGTTTGGGGTAATTTCAGGTTTCGGAGTGTATAAGCTTCGTTTTGTGGAAGTCAAGGCATCTTAGGCCTTTTTTCTGCTCCATGGTTTTGGAAATTTAAAGGATCGGCTTTCTGTTCTGTATTTTAAGGATTTCTGGTCGTAGCGATCAAAGTCCCCAGAGTATTTGTGAGTTTTATCTTTGTGCTTCTAATAACACGTGAGAGAAGTTGTTTTTGCATCATTGGAACAGCTAGGCCATGTTGCAGTGTGTGACTTAGCAGCATAAGGCTGGTTCTCAAGTGCGTGTTAGTAAGCTGCGATCTCTGCAAAGATCATTGTATGTGTTCGTGGAAAGTCTAAGGGTTTCAAGACGAGTCAATGGACATACGAAGGTAACGCGATATAATGTTTTTAGGGTTTGTCGGAGGAAAATACACTTGATTTTTTAGATATTTGCAAAGGAGCGTGGATCAGTGAGAATCAGAGATGAAGAAAGGGGCATCTCCTCTTCGCATACCTGCAAGAAACTCCCCGAGGAAAGTGTTGCCGGAGGGCGGTACTAATACTGCTGATGGTAATCCCTTTCTAGAGCCCAGTGCCAGGGACCACGGTTTCCTGCGGCCGCCGTTATGCCCTATTTCAGAGTCCAGCTCTAACTTACTGGCTGGGGCAAATATAGAGCAAGATATGTCTACTCCAAGAATGAAGTCTGACAATATTGTGCCTTTCCCTGTCCGGGGGAAGCTGTTTGCTTTGGGGAGCGGGCAAGGTTTGACCCACAGTGGGGAAAATGCATTCAGGTTATTGAATTACAACACTCCAGACAGCGATCTTACTAATATATCAACAGGGTTTTCATTTTAGTTTAAATATTTTAAATTTTTGCAATGGTTGGTTAGTCGGTTGTTTTAGTTTAAATATTTTAAATGTTTGCAATGGTTGGTTAGTAGGAACGCCTCTCGGCATAAAGAGAAACCCTATATTTTTCACAAGAATGGATTTCTCATCCATTCTTCCTAAATTAGATAATTTTCCACCATATTGTCACTTGATCTATCAACAAGAACCTATTATAATTTTCATAATCTATCAATAAGATCATACTAAAGTTATCACCAATTTGATCCACAATTTGTCACAACTTGGACCACAAAATTTGTCTCATGATCTATCAATAAGCTCATACTATAGTTCTCAAGGTTATTCTATAGTTCTCACAACTTTGACACTAACTTGTCTCATAGTTTATAAAACAAGATTACACAATTTTTACCATGAATTTGTTTCATAATTTATCAATAATATTACACAAGTTTTACCACCAATTTATCTCATTATTTATCAAACAAGATTATAGTATAGCCTCTACAAATTTTGACACAAATTTGTCCCACAAATTTTGTCACAAATATGTCTTATAATCTATCAAATAATATTATGCTATAGTTTTCACAAATCTAGCCACAAAATTTATCTCATAATCTATTAACAAGATTACTTACAAATTTATGATTAAGTTGTGTAACTAGGTTCAAGATTGTATTAAATGATGTCAAATTTTCCTTCCAAAATTTGACCAAAAATTATATCCAATTTATTCATCACATGCTATCAATTCCCTTCTCAGAACGTATTTAGTTGTTTTGTAAACTATTATCAAATCTTTTCCTCAAATTTTATCCAAGGGCACATTCATTTTTTTTCTCCAATTGGATTATCAAATTCTCCAAAGTAATATTCAAAGCTACATTCTATCATTTCATAAATTGGTACCAAATTACTTCAATTTGGATCCAATAATACCATCAATTGTTCTACTTAATTGATCCAAGAATACATCTGGATACTTAACTAATTGGATATCAAATTATATTAAAAATTTGGTTGATGAATGTATTCATTATCTCCATGGCCATCAAATTTCCTAGTTTCTTATCTCAATTTTCAAGAACCTTTGAAGCCAAGGAATTATTTGTAAAAGTCCAAGGTACTCCCCATTCATCAAAGTCTAGGTATCAATTGCACAACTAAAAGGTAAAACTTAAATATCTTTATCATCAATAAATAAGGGATATATTCCTTCATCATCAAATTGCAAATACAAAATATATTTCAAGGTTTATATAAAAAGATATATTCCTTCATCATCAATTTGCAAATACAAAATATATTTCAAGGGTTATATAAAAGTTTAGGTTTAATCAAACCCATAGTCAATGGTTAGACTTTCACAAATAACCTCCAATAACTGGTCAAATTTTGGTGAATTCTTCAATAGTCTAACCTCACCAATGCCTAGTCACTAGCACCCTTACCTACTGACCACCATCGTGTGGTCATTCCTTTTAGTGGAGCCTTCTTAATAAACCTTTCAAGGTTTCTAACATACCCGATGTGGGATACTTCATTCCATATCAGTAGTTTAAAAAGTCACAATTATCCTTATGAGTCATAAACATACATATGGCGACCTCCTTGAGGTGTGGCACTTGACCACCACATGGTGGTTGATTTCCTATGGGAGAATTTTTCCCTACAAACATCTAGTGGGTCCTAGCACATCCTATGTGGGATGATTTATGGGAGCCCTTTTTACATCTCTTACTTGCACGAAGCCCAACATAACATGATGATCTTCAGATATGCAAGGAGGCATAATATGAGTCACAATTGCTTAAAACCCTCCTTACAGGTATCATCAATGAGGATTTTTATAAGGTTAGACCTTTTTTAATACAACACAACATTCAATCTAGAGATCGTTAGATGAGGGAATTACCAAATTGTGCTTAAGGGGTTGATAAAAGATGATCTATTAATTACAAATATTCATGCAAGTTATTATATTCTTAATAGAATGATAAAATCCTCTATTGAAAGACTCAAATTGAACTAAAGAACACCTCAACTCTGACATACACCAAGGCCAATTTTAATATAATTTTATCTATTTATGATGTGACAAATAAATTTATAGATGTCTAACAAGGTAATGGATATTGGTGCAACACAAGATATCTTTAGATGGTAAAATATCTACCTGTAACCACGACTAAGGCAATTTTTGAGCAATCAATTGAAACTTAATTAATGGACAAGGCAAAAATAGATATCAACTCACTATTATAGACATCAATTGAAAATATTCTTAAACATAGACATGGTGAGTTGATAGGGTTTGAATCTGTGATATGATCTACCTTGGTAATGATTTTACCCCATCAAGACCTTTGATTTTCAATTGAAAACTAATTTAATTCAAACATTCCATGAAATGGGGATCAAAGGATAATTTTTGTAGCAAGGAGAGTATAACAGTATGTTGCACATTTCTTATGTTGTGGGCTTAGTACAAGATATAAGGTTTTATTCACCATAAAGTTAATAACCACCAAGTAGTGGTTGTAGCTCCATTGGTGGTGGTTTGTCAATCTAATGGGCATTTAGTGATGACTCCAGATGTTAGTTACTAGACTCAAGTAGAGGTATGGCCTTCCAAGATGATCCCTTATTTTGATACCAATATTATAGATAACGTAGGACCACCGCAACCTATCCATAGCTAAGGTATAGTATCGAGACCGATAGAGATAAACAACAAGTTCTTAATTATAACAGTTGAAGAGTTACCTAAAGAGTTATCCCAAAATGGATCTTGAATTGAAACCTTATTAAGCACTATTCTATCATGTAACCAGGGGTTCTTAATATCAACTAAATTCAAAATCATATACCACTCACTAATGATTGTTAATGGTAGTCAATTCCCATTGAAATAGAGGTATCAAAACAACATATAAACAAACACATAACCTTATTAGAGATTATGCAATTATTAAAGAAAAATAATATAGTCATGGCCCAACCTGAGTATAACCGACTCCTTGAAACTTCCTTGATCATAGCCTCCATGTTGGTCTCCTATTTCTCTTCCATGCTCCCTTCCATGCTTACCACCCAAGCTCCTCCCTTTCTTGAACATAAGAGATTTTTATAGACTTTTGAAGGTACCCCTTTTAATCAAAGAATGGGTCAAGCTAAGTGTGAACAAAAGGCAGGGTTCAAGAAAAGTCTTACTAAGGAGGATAGAAGGAAAGTTCATAGCAAGACATTTTTTTGCCATTCTAGGACTGAAATGACTAAAGCTCTATTTTTATATTCTTTTTCGTACCTTTTTGGTCCAAATTTCCTCCCTTCTAGAACTTAGGACATATTTTTCCTTCTTCTTATAGAAGCTAGCTTCGCATTAATTAAATCATCTTGCTAATATTTAGGCCATAGGTTATTAATTTAATTTTCTATTTCTTTTATTTCATTTATTATCATTTTGTAGCAACAAAATGATTAATAAGTTACCATATAGGTATTAAAAATAACTAAGTAGATTTAAAACAATAAACAATGTCAATTATTAATATTGGCTATTAAAATTAACATTCTCCCTTCTTAATGGATCCTTTTTCTAGATAGTTAAAGCATTTTGAGCTTTGGTAGTTGCTTTTCCTTGCCACCTTTGGAAATATTTGAAATCATCAAATCATTAGCAAAAACCATACTCCAAACATAAATGATAATTGACTATTAATCATACTTGTATCTACAAAATATGATAGTCTACATCATTAATGGGACCTACCAAGGGAGGGCTATGACATACTTCCCCCCTTGGATTAAACATAGTCCTCTGTATTTCCTGCAAAACAAAGCAAATATTAGTAAAAGTACAAGCTTACATAATCCCCTTTCCAAAATGGTATTTGTCTAATAAAGTGGTTATTATGGACCTCACTTTGATCCTTCATCTGCATCACATATATTGTTAACAAACACAGAGTTATCATCATCTCATAAAGAAGATATGAATTCATATACAATAGGCTAGACATAACAAATCTTAGATTTACCAGGAAATCTCACAAAAGAGTTTCAAACTATGATTTGATAGTCCTTTCTATGAATTATTTTCATAGAAACAAGGTGTCATCAAAGATAAAGATATAATTTTATAAATCTCACTTCAAGATACCATATATCTTGAAATCCACTTTGGCAAACCTATTACCAGTGCATCATCCCTGATGTGCCCTATTATTCATATTTAGTCAGACTGTTGACTAATTATGCTAGATTCATATCTCAATAGACTCACACATAAAGTGTAATCCTCTAAAGAGTCTAAGGTACACCACTTAAGACCCATAAAATATGGAGGATTCCCTATAGTCTCTGAGTATTTACAAAATTTACTCGCAATAATATTGACATATTATCATTTACTGATATTATTTATAACTACAATTACTCTATGTAAGGTGTTATTCCAAGAGATATTCTGAGAATCCTCTTAAGAATAGATTCCCAATCTATTCTTCTTTTAGATAATGTTCCTACATTAACTAAGAGTAGACTTTCCATGTCTAATATTTTCCATTAAGGTTAATTTTTCAAATCTTAGCTAAGAATATAATTTACCTCTCTATTCCTACTGATTAATATTATTTTCAACTAAGAATAAAATTTCCAACTCTCTTTAAGTTTGTTAGACTCACACCTATATGCATCCCAATTTTCTTCTTCTTTCATTCTAAGGTATTCTCTACTTGCAAAATATTTATAGCAGATAGTTTAGAATTTTACCTCCTTGTATAAGATAATTAGTCAAAGATTTCTTTCTTAGGACCTTCCAAAAGCTAACCTAATATATGGAATCTTCTGAGTCCCAACCAAAATATCATAATAAAGCAAGGAGATACAAGCATTAAACCTGCTATATGGAATCTTCTGAGTCCTACCCAAAATATCATAATAAAGTAAGATGATACAAGCATTGGGATCATTTGGTTCAATTCTTAATGAGATCTAATCAAGAGTATTATTCTTAGTATGATAACATTTTTCCACATACATATATTCATGTTTATATAGATTATTGATGCTACAATAATCTAAATCAGACATTGTCTAAATATTTTTATTATATTGTATAACAAGGATACATATTTACATAAGAAAAACCCCTTGGGTTACAACTAGCATCCTTATAATATAAAAATGGTGACTTTCAACCATCCATATAATCCTCAAGGATACTACCTCTCAGTCCGATCACTTCTTTGTGTTGAACTTAATCCTCCTATTTGAGAGGTTGTCAGAGAAACTACCCTAGAGGTTGCTCTACCTCATGTAGTTGCTCGAGTTGTTCTTCCATGCCCATGTTGAGATCCTTCATCCATGTTGAGCTCCTTCATCTGGTTGAGATAGAATGAGCAAACTATGTCCTACCAATGCATCAAAATAAGAAGTTAAGAAGGCAACTCTGTATTCTTCCCTTGCTTGGTATAGTTGTGCATTCTCTATTTGTAAGGTTGTTAATGCTAATGATCTCCAGTTATTTCTTTGTGCTATTACTATCCTAAGCCTATCTCACTCTACTATGGTTGCATCTCTCTCAGGCTCTAGCCTTATTCTATCTTGTGCCCATATATCTTCTTTGGCCTGCTCTCTTTGTACATGTTGCCTAGGAATATCCTCTTTAGCAACAACCTCTATTGTTTCTTTAGTTGTTCTACCAACTTATGTTATAATCACAATTCTTGCTACTACAATATTATCTCCTTGAATTGATCCGACACCACCAGAATCCATATTTCCTTTTCAAAGTGTATGTATTGTTAGAATTTCCCAAGAGTAGAACTACAAAGCATTACAATATTTGAAGGAAAAAAATAGAACTGATTGATTTATTCCATGGATCAACTTTGTATAAATAGCAAAGTTGATCATTGAGAGTCGTTGGATTACAACAACTCATCAAATCTGATCTAGACTATACTGAGAGTTCACTTGAATCATGAAGGAGTGCTAACTCAAGTAAGTCTTATCCTAGTAGAACTTAAGAGAATAATTACTTATTATAACACCCCCTTAAGTGATACTAGGGGTTTTGGATACAAATGAGTCCCGACAATAGGGTCTGATGAGGTACTCATGTACAATGATTTCTTATTTGAAGAGATGGTAAAAACCACATGGGAAAAACCATCTTTAAAAAAAAATGAAGAGGCATGTCTTCGATTTACGAATATTGTCCTCATTGACCAAAAGGATGAGTCCTGACAATAGGACCTGATAAGGTGCTCATTTACATATATGAGAGATGGTGAAAAAACCACTTGGGAAAAAACCATCTGTCAGAAAATAAAGAAAGAGGCATGTATTCAGATGGCAAATATTGTCCTCATGTAAAAAAAGGAATGAACCCGACAACTTGGCCTGATGAGGTACTCATGTACAATTTATACATATAGGAGAGATGATAAAAAAACCACATGGTAAAAAACCATCCTCCAAAGTAAAGAACAATAAGAAGAAAGGAGAGGTGAAAACCTTTGTTCCTTTTAATGCAACTGCTTTACCCCAAGTTTCTCTCGCAACTGAATGTAACGCGGAGAAGGAAATGATTTGGTGAAGATGTCTGCAATTTGATTTTCAGTGGGAATATAGTCCAAGTATATTTCCCCTCTTTGAATATATTTCTAAATGAAGTGCATGTGAATCTCAATGTGCTTGGTGCGCTGATGCTCAACTAGATTACGTGCAATATGAATTATGCTATGATTATCACACCAAAGAGTAATAGGTTTGTCATGGGAAAAATAAAATTCTTTTAGTATCTGACAAAGCCAAAGAGCTTCCTGACTTGACAAAACTACTACCCTTTATTCTACCTCTATAGATGATAAATCCACTGCTTTTTGTTTTTTGCATGACCAAGCAATTGGTGAAGAACCAAGACAAAATATATAGCCAAAAGTTGAACATTTGTATTCTACTAAACTTACCCAATCAGAATCCGTGTAACCAATGATATCCATGGATTTTCCCTCATATAAGAGCCCAAAGTGAGTAGTTCCTTGCAAGTAGCGAAGGATTCTTTTTACTACTTGCCAATGACTGAAATGAGGTTGATGTGAGAATATGGATATCAAGCCAACAACATATGAGATATATGGGTGAGTATGAGTAAGGTATAACATACTCCCTACAAGCTAATGATATAGAGTTGCATCACATAGAGGGGATGTGCAGGAAGTAGTTAGAGTTACTCCAGATTGAAAAGGTGTAGATGAGGGTTTACAATCAGTCATATTAAACCGTTGAATAAGGTCTAGAGTATATTACTATTGACATAATGAAATTCCTACAGTTGTTTGATTTATTTGAATCCCAAGGAAGTAATGAGCTAAACTCAGATCAACCATTTCAAATTTTTTAGAAAGGGAGTCCTTGATAGATTGAATGTGAGTGATGTCACTACCAGTGAGTAGTAGATCATCAACATAGAGAACAAGTATGGTGATTTTTTCTTCATCTCTCCAAATGTAGAATGTGGCATCAGACTCATAATGATAAAAACCTGAGGAAAGAAGGAAGGAGTCCATTTTTTCATACCAAAATCTAGGAGCTTGTTTGAGGCCATAGAGAGACTTCCTTAGCCTACAAACAAGGGAGGAGTCTTGAGTGAAACCAGTAGGTTATTCCATGAATATCTCTTCCTTTAAGTCCTCATGTAAGAAAGCACTTTTTACATTCATTTGAAATACATGCCACTTTTGGGAAGTAGCTAGAGCAAGAACTAGTCTAACAAAATCCATTTTTGCAACTGGTGCAAAATTTTTAGAATAATCAATCCCTTCAATTTGAGAGAAACCTTTGGCTACCATGCGGGCTTTGTGTTTGTCAATTTATCCATTAGGTCCATATTTCGTTCTATAAATCCATTTATAGTGAACTAATTTCCTTCCTTTAGGTAGGGGAACTAAATCCCAAGTTTTGTTTTTGATTAAGAAAGAGAATTCATTCTCCATGGCATCATCCCATTATTTAATACCAGTTGCTTCTTTGAAGGATTGAGGATCTATGGAAATGGACTTACAGACAAGACTAGTGCCTACGAAGTTGCTTAATCTAGATGATGGAAGATTTTGGATGTAAGGAGTAGCTTCTTTAAAAATGGTGCGGGCCCATTTTGGTATAGTGGAAGGAGAAGTAGGAGTGGCACGATTTTGAGTTGGAGTTATAGGTTCCTCATCTTGATCATTAATCTCTAAATTAATCTCTAAAGTTGGTTCTTCATTATATTGAGGCTCTAACATTGGAGAAGGCTCAAGAGAATCAATGGTGGAAGAGGATGGTTGAGGATCTTTATGAGGGAATGTTTCATCAAATTGGACATTCCTATGAAAAATACCTCATGAGTTGTGGGATCAAGGAGCCTGTATGCTTTCATTTACTCACAATAACAAAAAAAAATGAGCTTTTTGCTTTTCTTATCTAGAGCCTTCCTTTTATTCTTTGGGATATGCACCCAAGCACTACATACAAAAATATTGAAGAAAGAGACATCAGGTTTTGAGCTAGCCCATGATTCCTCGGGAGTCAAATGGCCAAGAGCTTTATGAGGTGTGGGGTTTTAAATATAGTTTGCACAGTTAATTGCTTCTAAAAAATTGTTTTTTGGAAGATCTCTTGAGTGGAGCATACAGTTTGCCATTTCCTTTAGAGTTCTATTTTTCCTCTCTACAATACCATTTTTCTACGGATTATGGGAGACATAATGTTGATGAATTATGCCATGACTTGATAGGAAAATTGAGAACTCATTACTGAAGTATTCCCCCACATTATCTATATGAATTTGCTTTATTTTGCAAGAGGCCTAATTTTTAACTAAGGATTTGAAGATTTTGAAGTGGGATAGAACATCACTTTTGTATTTTAGGAAGTAGACCCAAGTTATTTTGGAAAAATCATCAATGAAGGTTAGAGCATATTTTTCTCCTTTTAAAGAAGGCTCTGGAAAGACCATCAAGTCACTATGGATTAACTCTAGAGGGGATGAGGCTTTTAGAGAACCACTTGGGTGGAAAGGATATTGATTTTTCTTTCCAAGAGCACATCCAGGACATACTCCATCAATAGAAGATACTTGAGGTAATCCTGTTACCATTTCATGGGTGTTCAATTCCTTTAGGTAGTTATAACTAAGATGACCAAACATTTCATGCCAAATTTTGTTTTCAATATCTCCATGTTCAACAAAACAGGAGGCCCCTTCTGGATTTTGAATCCTTTGAAGTGAAATAGGTGAGTGTTATGATCAATATCTCCTTTGGCTATGAGAGAGTTGGGGTCTTGAAAGTCTCTTATCTCAACTATTGTTGGTGAGAAGAGAATTATTTTCCCCTTTCCAGAAGTAAAAATATGATTGACAGAGAGGATATTTGTTGCAATGTTTGGAACATAGAGAACATTATTGATAGAACCACCATCAATGGATATGTCACCTTTTTCTTTGACTGGGATAAAGGATGAGTCACCAACTTCTATGCTACATGTTGAACTTGAGGATATTGAAGTGAATGACTCATCTGAGGCAGTCATGTGATGAGTTGCTCCAAAATCAAGAACCCAGTATTTTTATGAAGTGTTTGTGGTATTTCCTTGAACATTTAAGGCTTTTCCTATCTTCTTCTTAGTGTCTATATTTTGATCCTTCATTGTTGTCTCTAGTTGTTGTAATCTTTTCCAGCATTTGTTTATAGAATGACCATTCTTTTTGCAATGAGTACAAGTTATGGGATTCCTTTCTTTCTTTTTAATTTTTTCTTTAGTGGATGCTACTAAGTATTTTGAGGAAGAGTAAGAGATATCATACTTTGCAAGTTTGGTTTCTTCTCTAGTTAGCCTATCACAAAATTCCTCTAAGGAGGGCATTTTGAAACTTACACCAAGATCATCTTTTGTAGATAAAAAAGTGGTTGCAAAAATTTGAAATACACCATTTAATTTAGAAATAATTATATAGATGCATTCTTCTTCTATTTTTTTCTTGCCATTGCCTTTGTATTGAATGAGGAATTCTTTAAATTTGGTGAGAAATTCAACAATATTGATGAAGTCTTCAGGAGATAATGCTATTAATTCTGCCTCTAGCTGCATTGACCTTGTTTGATCTACTTTTCCAAATAGGTTCTTTAGATTTTGCCAACTTTTATATGGATTTTTAAAATCCGTAATGTGAAACCATAAGCTTTCATTTATATTGGTGCTTATAATACCCATTGTTTCATACATCTTCCCTTTATGAACAAAAATTTCATATTCTTTTTCAAATTTAGGTTGCTTCTCTTCTAGCAGGTGTGTGAGCCCTTTTTGAGAAATGAGATTTAATATTTTAGGTTTCCATGTATGATAGTTGTGAGGGGTGAGTGGATCAATTGTATTCATTGTATTCATTTTGCCAAAGAAAATTGAAGTGAACCAATAATTCCCCCTTTTAACTTCAATTATTGTATTTAAAGAATGCAATGGATCTTATAAATAAGGAAACAAAAGCCTTTAATAAATACCAAGCTCCTAAAATTACCCACCCTAATGAGAGGGAAACTATAAGTAAATGAGGATTTTTGATAAAGCTATATAGGCCAATTGTATATTGCCAAGCCTATATATCTTTTCTTCTCAATTACTCGCCCTTACGTAAGGGAAACTATACGTAAAGAGGAGAATTGATACTTGGAACATAGGCTTTTAATCATCTAGATCTTAATATAATATTTGTAATAACCCACCCTTACGTGAGGGAAACTGTAAGTTATTAGAATTCCAATACTAGGAAGATAGGTGTTTAATAAATTTTTAATGATCTTGTTAAGGTTATTAAAAATTTATTAAGTAACAATATTGAAGGATTAATTTTTTTTATTAAAAATTTAAATTAAAATAAATATCCTATTAATAAAAAAAGGAATATTTCCTTAATAAAAGGATCCTTTGAAGTTGCTTCTCAATATTTAACTTAACTAGTAATTATATCAAAAAAAAAGGAATTAGATTTTAATATTAATTCTATTAAAGAATATAGTAATAGGAATAATATCAAAATAAAAATTATAGAGGCAATGACCAAAACAACAACAAACCCCCCCTATGAAGCTTTTAGAATAGGTGCTAAATATTGCACCTAAAAACCCCTCCAAAAAATTTTTTTTATTGAGATTACAATTTTATCCTTTTGATTTATTATAGTGGCCAAGGAAAGGCACTAAAAGAAAAGGATATAAGAATTTTTAGAGGGTTACAAATTTATACAATGAGAAGAAGTTTTATTCTCACTCGAGAAAAAAATTGAAACCCTAAGATTTGAAACTTAAAGTAAATATAACATTATTTACCAAGGATTTTAGAAAAGAGACGTCACAAGAGAAGAGGCAGTGAGGTAATATTTTAAAGTATTCAAAGGCTACGAACTTTGTTGTACCAATGAATGATTAACTCAAAACCAGAAAAAAATATTAAAATTTATACCTAATTTAATGAGAGTCTTCAGAAGAGACATCAAGGGGAAGCATGGAATATTTGAAATCCTTCAAAGGCTTTGAACTTGTAGGGGTTTGGTGCACACAGAAGATGTTAGGGAGGTTCACCACAATCCTAGCTGTCGAAGACTTCATGTTTTGGCACACACAAAATATGTTAGAGATGGCACTATGCAGGGAGGCCCCCAAAAATATGTCAGTGATTGCACCACTTGCTATCAAAGACGTCAGGGTTTGGCGCACATGGAAGACATCAAGGATGGCGGTATGCAGAGAGGCTCTTGGAAAGATGTCAGCAAATGCACCACCAACTTTCAAAGTGCAGCTAAGGCTGCGGAAGACCTTAGAGAAGGCACCACACCATATACTATCAATATTAATGCTCTATATTGAAGAACCAATATGTTTGTTTTTTTTTTTTTTTTTTTTTTTTTTTTTTCTTTTTTTTTTTTTTTTTTTTTTTTTTTTTTTTTTTTTTTTTTTTTTGTTTTTTTTTTTTTTTTTTTTTTTTTTTTTTTTTTTTTTTTTTTTTTTTTTTTTTTTTTTTTTTTTTTTTTTTTTTTTTTTTTTTTTTTTTTTTTTTTTTTTTTTTTTTTTTTTTTTTTTTTTTTTTTTTTTTTTTTTTTTTTTTTTTTTTTTTTTTTTTTTTTTTTTTTTTTTTTTTTTTTTTTTTTTTTTTTTTTTTTTTTTTTTTTTTTTTTTTTTTTTTTTTTTTTTTTCAAACATAGGTAAAAAACTAGTATTTCGAGTATTCATAGAGGAGAATAATATTTTAAGCTTTGACTTGATGAATATATATAAAAACAATTGAAACTCTTCTCTGAAGCACCGAGGGACAAAAAAGAGGAGAAGCTTCGAGATAACTTGATATGGAAAATCTAATATTTTGATCATTGAGATTTAACTAGGAAATTCCCGTTGAGAAGATGAAATTCTCATACATTGCGCGCCATATAAAATCGTTGGCAAAGATGCCACGTATTATAAACAATTAATGGAATTTGGTATTTTTTTTTTAAATAACCAAATGTCCACTTAATTTGGACATGAGAAACATTGCATTTATTTGTTAAATATTTCACGAAGTTCAAATATTTTCCAACATAAAAAACCAACTATTTAATTGATCACCAAATATGATATGCCTTTCAAACTTTGTCTCCACTACAGAATGAAACACAAAGATAGCTAAAAAGAAGCCAAAGTAAGCATGCATTCATGGATTAACGTTTCCAGTGATGGCTATAAGGAGCCAAGCAAGCAAGCATTCGTTAGGAGAGAGTAGAACAAATAGGCATATGAGGAGAACAATAAAATATGGAAGGCAATTATAAATTTCAAAATCTATATATTTTGTAGTGTAAGAGTAGCAATTTTAATATTTTTTGAAAAAAATTAGGAGAATATTTGCATAATATGGTAAAATAAATCTAGACAAACTATTTAGATATTACCATAAATAAATTTCTCTAAAAAAAATTGCAGATATAAAATGAGCAATCTACAATAGATATAAAAACCTCTTTCCCTTTTTTTAAAAATCAAAATATAAGAGATAATGAACCAGTTCATGAAACTGCCTTCAAGAGAGAATGCCTAGAAGAATCTATCCTGCTCTGGTACCATGTTAGAATTTACCAAGAGTAGAACTACAAATCATTACAATATTTTAAGGAACAAAATAGAAATGATTAATTTATTCCATGGATCAACTTTGTTTAAATAGCAAAGTTGATCATTAAGAGTCATTGGATTACAACAACTCATCAAATCTGATCTAGACTATACTGAGAGTTCACCTGACTCATGAAGAAGTGGTAACTCAAGTAAGTCTTATTCTAGTAGAACTTAAGAGAATAATTACTTATTATAACATGTATCAACAATTCGACAAGAAATAGTAGTATGATCACAAAAATTACTATGGGGCCTACTCCCATTATGCTCATAAGTAGCAATGACAACCCTAATATAAGTGCTACCATATTGCACTCCATGGGTAGAACTCTTGTTTTCTCAATATTTATGAAATATAGCTTCTTCAGTTCTCACCAAGTATCCAGTTAGCTACCGGTTCATGGTACATTTATTTTGATCATAAATCTAATAGATCATTCCTCAATTATTTATATTTTATTCATTTTTTACCATAGATCATTTCTCAATCGATACATATGTCCTATATCAATAATCTTGTCTTAATTATTTAGGACATATTACTCCTCTTCAGTTCTTGAGGTAATAATTTTTCTTTACAACATGCTTAAATCGTATATTTTCTTCATGTGTGTCCCATTAATATGGCCTCATGATGTCTTATCATTGCCCTTTCGATGACTCCATAAATTAATTTTGTACGCATTTATTTATGTATCTTACTCTTAGGAGCCATTTTCAATTATGACCATTATTATTTTGTTGACAATTGTCTAGGTCATGTTTACTTATACTCAAGATACCATCACAAAATCTTGCACATTATCACTTAATTGATACAAAGTTGATTTTAGTTACTAGCTTATCTCATTGTAAATCACTTGGCACTAGTTATAGTTATTCTTCCTCCATGCAAGAAGCTATATCTAAGTATGTTTAATCCACTATCATTAATTGGATAATTTACTTATTCTAGAGGTATGCTTGCTCCATGCAAGATGTCCTAAGAGTTACTTAAATTCTAGATTAACTCTTATCCTCCAGGAGGTTTTCTTGTGGTCACATAATCTCCAAGGACTACACTTCTGCTAGTTTTGTAAGTCCATCCTGACTAGTTCCAATATTTCTTGTAGCCATTCTTTACTACCTCAAACCTCTTAAATTGGAACTTTTTGTTTAAACCAATCTTTGATGGTTTATACCCCAGGTTGTCCTGTGTGGATAATAATACCACATGCAATGTGTAGTGGGGTAATCCCATATTTAAATAGTGTATAACACCTTATCAAACTTGACCACCATCTAGGTGGTCATATGGTATACTATTTAGTGGAGTCAGGATACTTGAGGAGGTTGGTGATGTGATATTTGGGTGTTGGCCATATTTTCAAATATGGAGTTTCTCAGTCCTTGCCTTCATTCACCATAGTTGGGATATTCAACTTCTTGCTCTAGACAAAGGCCATGAGAGTATTGTAACATTAAGAATATAAATAAAAGAAAACATTATTTTGATGATCCCATGATCATATCCACACACTTGCCTCATCACAAGGTATTATCATAATTGTAATTCCAAATGGGATTTACTTCCTACTTTCCAAAACTAACCTTATGGATTAACTTCCATAGATATCATTCAATATCAAATACTCTTAGAAAATTTTATGACTCGCATAATTATGTTTATGATCAAGAGGTTACTGTAGAAAAATCTCCATGTGGTTCTCTTAATATAAATTTTCAAGTAAGTCCAAGGCTTGCACTTCACAGAATCAATGTGGTCAGCATCTATCTTATGGCATAGGAGTGGCCAACCCTCCTGCATTAAGACCAATGGTAAATCCTATTTACCACATAGTTGGGAATTCTCCTATCTTAACCTTGTTAAGATCAAAAATGCCATTTTCCCTTACTAACTTAGATCAAACATTATGCTAGCTCCATAGGTCCAATTGTCCAAGGAGTAGGTGTATGCCTTGAATATTAAGCATTCTTCTATGAGGATAGAATACCAATTGAATGCAATGCTTAACCAAAGACATGTACACAATGGATGTTTGGAATGATGTGAATCCAGGCTAGTTCTAGTGGTTCAACCCGAATCGGTGGTGAAATATGTGGAGTATCTAACAAAACATGCCCTTACTGGAAAATTTTTGGGCATATGAATGGAGGCTTGGGTCAAGAAGACTTGGAATCCTGAAGGAGATGTGGAGGTGATGTTGAGTGTGAACAACTATTTTATGGTGGTTTTATCTTGTATTGCAGATCATAAAAAAGCATTTTAATGGGGTCTTTATTTCTATAACCAAGTGAGACACTTTCTTCAACCCTAGAATGTGGGTTTCAACCCATAAGAGGAGCGGTCATCATGGGTTCCAGTATAGGTGTGGCTTTTATGGCTCTTGTTTGAATTTTGGAGAACTAATATCTTGCATAAGATTGCCCTTCTTTTTGGGAAGCCAATTGGACCGTCATAATAGACAATGGATAAAAAGGTAATCTCTGTTGCTCGTATTTGTGTTGAAATTGACCTAAATAATCTTATTCTATATTCTATTGAAATACAATTTGGATGAACTACATGGGTTCAAAAACTTGACTATGAAGCTCTTCCATTTTGTTGTTGGATTTGCTATGAATATGGCCACCTGCAAAGAAAATTCCTTAATTTTGTCCCACATGTGGCTTCAAATCCTGGGCCCTCTTGGTCTAGAAAAAGTTTTGATAAAGGAAAAGTGATGATAAAGGAAGGGCAATGGGATAAGGAAGGTTTTTTTTCTGGTAAAAGACTAAAATAGAGGACGAAGGGCAAACAAAGACCTTAAGGATAGCCAACCAGATTCTCTACTCAACCATTTTAAAATATTATATAATATTTATCAATGCATGGAGATACTTGAAATGTCACTAGCTGATGCAAATATAACAAGGCCAAATTAGATGTCTCTTCTTGAGGGCGAATTTAAGGAATCAGATCTAGGGGGTTTAAATGAAGAACAAAGGGCTTTGGATCCGAGTATAGGGCACATGATTGGGTCTATCCCTATAAGGAAAACTATTTTGGAAAGTAATACATATTTATTTATGACCTCTACTACTCAGGAACTGATGTCATCATCCTTGGACTACAAAACTCCTACAGTGTTGGGATTGCAATAGAAAATAATTAAAAAAAGTTTTTTGGATAAGAATATGAAAGTGGGTCAAAAGAAGGACTAGGATAAAATTAATTTAATGGGAGAGACTTTGGTGAAGTCAGGCTTGGTGATAACATTGGACTCTCATTTTTATAACCCCCAAAAATGATTATCCTCTCATGGAATGTAAGGGGGTTGAACAACATCCCCAAACAAAAATATGTTCGTGATTTGGTTCGTGTGCATTCTTCGGATGTGGTGTTTATTTAGGAGACTAAATTGTCTATTGATAGTATGTTTAATATTTCTCCCAAGTTGTGGAGAAGGGGGAAATGTTAGTGTATTTGTGCATGTGGATATGCTGGTGGCGTTGCTTGTTTATGGGATCCGGTTAAGATATCCCCTCTTACTTGGATTTCTAGCAGATGGTCTATTTCGATGGTCGAGAATGATAATGAATATGGTGAAACCATCCTACTTAAAAGTGTGTATGCTCCTATTGATTACAATGGTAATGTAAATTTGTGGGAGCACATTTGCTTTGTGAGAAGTTTGGTTCCCCAGTACCCATGGATTTTGGCTAGAGACTTCAACTCTATCACTTGTCTAGAGGAGAAAGTGGTGGGGTGGACCATCTCGAGCCTTTTTCTTTTGTCTTCAGTGCTTATATCCAAGCCCTAAACTTTGTTGAAATTAAGCCAGATAATGGGATATTTACTTGGCATAATAGGAGGTGTGGGGAAGCTTCCATATCAGAGAGACTGGATAGGTTTTTGATATCCAGTTATTGGATGGGTAATAACAAAAGTGCTAGTTCTGTGATTCTGTAGGGTAGGGGATCTGATCATTGGCCTATAAAACTCTCTACTTTGGATTTGGGGCTAAAAAATAATCCCTCATTTAAGTTTCAACTCATGTGGCTTCATGATCCTAAGATTCATGATTTCATGTGAGGATAGTAGTTTGCCACCTCTTTCCCACCTTCAATTTGTTGATGATACTACTTTTTTGGGAGTTGCCACTATCAGGGAAGCTGGAAATATTAGACAGTATCTTGACATATATCTTGGTGCTTCTGGATAGTTGATTAATGAGGAAAAGTCTTCTATTTTCTTCTTCAATACCCCTCCTCTTATTCAAGCCAGGATTGCTCGTATTCTAAGATTCTAGGTTGGGACTCCCCCCTTCATTTATCTTGGTATTCCAATTTCATCTCATCCTCTACCTAGATCTTCTTGGTAGTCTATGCTTGATAAGTTTATAAGGAAGGTGAATCACTGGACTTTCATATGGCTATCCACTACAGGTAGAGTGTTGCTTTTAAAATCTGTTGTTCAAGATTTACCCATTTATAGATGTTTTGTACAAATAGCTCCCTCTCACTTCATCAAGGACATGGATGCTTTGTCAAGATAGTTTTTATGGTCTAGAAAACTTGATCAATCTAAATAGAGTTTGGTTAGGTGGGATTCTATATGTAGGCCAATGCAAGAGGGAGGCCTTGGGTTGCGACAGACAACTCTTTTTGGGTAGGCTTTGGCTGCAAAACTTTATTGAAGATGGTGTACCTCTCAAGATAAGATTTGGGCTAAAATATTATCTTGTAAATACTTGAGAGGTAATTATGAGGCTGAGATACCTAGAGTCAGCTTGGTTGGGAAAGGTTTAGTTATTTGGGACACTTTGAAAAGAGGAGCTAATTTAATCAAGTAGGGTTTGTTCTAGATTTGTAATCAAGGATCAAATACTCTTTTTTGGGAGGATTCTTGGGATGGCCACCCTCCTATATTGAATCAATATCCTAGGTTACATTCCCTAAGAATTTTTTTCTTGGAAGTAGGCTGGTATCATGTGGAGGACTTTAAAAAAATCCAGTCTTTTGGAAATATGGAGATGTACAGGTGGAAAGATCCGCAAGAATGGCCCCAAGGGGGACTGACCAAGGACAAAGAGGTGTTTGCTCTTATTCTTATGAGGAGGCATTGTTCTTCATTGATGGGTAAAGATATTCTGGCTTGGAACCCTGATCCTAAGGGAACCTACTAAGTAGCCTATGGTTATCAAGTTCTTGATAAGCAAAAGTATGGGAGTCTTCCTATCACTTGGTGGAAAAAGGTGTGGAAAAAATTTCCCTGTCAAAAAGTAACTTCTTTCTCTGGTTGGTAGCTTGTAATAAATGCCTCACTTGGGATAATGTGAGAAAGAGGAGATTTCAGGGTCCCTCTTTTTGTGTCCTTTGCAGTAAGAATGAGGATGACTCTTCTCATTTATTTTTCCAATGCTCCTTTGCCAGAGACATTTGGCACCATTAGTGGAGCACCTGGAACCATCCATGTTTTCATGTGTTGTCCCTGGTGGAGTTTTGGAGTAGTCTGGGTGGACCTCCGGCCAAGGCCCCCTTCCTTCGGGTGGCTTGGAATTTAGGCCCTTCTTGCATCATCTCGTAAATTTGGCTCGAATGAAACCGATGCATATTTTAGGGCAGTTATTTGGCTATTCAACAAATCTGGAAAAGGATCCTGTATATGGTTTAGGAAACCATCCATAGCAAATGTGATGTGGACCCTCTTTTGGATTCTAGGGAGGAGAAGGTACAACAAGCCCTTGGTCTCTTTGGGGATGGTGTGAACTCTTCTAGCCCTAGTAGGGTTCCTCAGCTCAACAAGAAGGTTAGGAGAGATGGTAGGTGGAGGCCACCCCCTTTTAAAAATAGTATTTGATGGATCATCCAAGGGTAATCCTGGACATGTTGGCATTGGCGGTGTTGGGAGAGATTCTACTGGTGGTGTTAGTTTTTTCTTTTCCATTTATAAAGGTGTTCACTCCAACAATTTTATGGAAGCTCTTGCAATTCTTGAGGCCTTGTAGAGGGGGTTTTCTCTTGGCTGGCATAGGATTATCTGTGAGTCTGACTCTCAAATTGTGGTTAATATTTTAAACAATAAAAGGGTGGAGTAAGTTAATTGGTAGTTGGCCTCTGTAGTCGTTCAGATTCTCATAATGAGTGAAGAGTTTGAATTTATATCCTTTGTGCACATTCCAAGGGAATGGAATGTGGTTGTTGATTACCTGGCCAAAAGGACTTCTTAGCTGTTGGATCCTTGGAGTATCGATAATTGGGAGAGTCTCCCATATGGGGACTCTCAATGCCTATGGGAGTTGATCCACAAGGATGTACAGTATTAATGTGGTTTGTTCTTTTTGTCTTTTTTGGGTGTCATTCTAGTCTAGTGGTTTTAGCCTATTTGGCTATTTATTTGAGTCCTGGTTGGAAGCTCAGTTGTACTATGTAATCTAGAATTTTTATCAATAAATTTTTACCCCTTTATTTAAAAAAAATATCATGAAAATATAATTGCATCATCCATATTATAAGCTATCAATCAAGAGGTGCCAATCCACAAAACAAAGACACATAACACATTGTTTATCCTAGGAAAAACCTTGAAGGGAAACAACCCAACATCAAAATATGCATCCTCATATTTCATTAATCCTTTTTGTCTCAAATTATAATGATACAAAGAATTCCAAGATTCTTTTTTGAACCATCATTAAAAACATGGATATAGGATAATCCCATACATTCCCATTTTCAAGTCATCATTACAATTGAAGATCATAAATGAAATATTCACTAGATACATATAAATTGAGAAATGAAGAAACCTCATGATTTTCTCAAGAATGAATCTCGCATTCATTCCTCAAATGTATATATCATTTATCCATTTAATTGTTGGACATTTTGAGTCCCTAAGTCAAAGTTGTCATTGATGTCACCATTGATGCCACCAGATGGAGTCATCATTAATACCAAATATTTCAGCAGGAAATAAAGGCGACAAATATGGTCATTTGATATTCAGCAAGAAGGCAGAAGTTCGAGTGAAATAGTGCAAAAGACAGAAGTTAAAAAGGAGTTATAATATTTATTTTATAAATTATTTAAATTCAGGATGAATTTAAATTTTATAAATAAATATTAAAAGGTGAAATATTATAATGTTTAGAAGTGCCATGGTGAAAACCCAAAATAAAATATTTGTAATTTTCATTACAATATTTTATATTGCAAAGGTGGGTTTATAAAGTCTAAAAATATTTTAATAAACCCAAAGATTGGGTTTAAAGGTTTAAGACCAAAGATTATTTTAATAAATCCAAAGGTTGGATTTAAAGTTTTTAAACAAGGCAAAGTTTATTTCCGACAACGTCATAAAATCCAAAGGGAAGCACCGACATTTTTTATTTAGTGGAAATGCATATAAATACCATGCCCAAAGTTGATTTTCGAATTATCCTTGCTCGAATTGGAAAGAGAAAGCATACAAATTAAATGCAGAGCTCGTGAGATATAATTGCGAAATTCATGTTTGACTTGATGGTGAAAGGAAACAAAAGCAAGCGCGTTGATGAGTTGGAAGCCAACAAGGCACCTTGGCCTAGTGGCAAGTGGGCTGCAAGCTTACATTTTGGTGTGCATGGTGGATAGTGTTTGAATCTCGCGGAAGCTTTTGGTGGACGTGTTGAAGGCGCCAATCGTTAGGTGCATACATTTTGCAAGGCAAGGAATGGGTGTTGAAGCACGTGGTGCTTCTTCCTTCCCAATGAGCTTGTAGCTCGTGTGGTGGTTTGCACCGTGGGCAAAGACGTTTGTGTGGGCTGCGTTGAGAGTTCGAAACTCTCCAAAGGTAAAGGTACATTTTTATGTTTTATTTTATTAATGCCTAAGTTGGAGGTATAAGGTATTTGGTTGTTGAAGTCTTTGCATTGTGATAAAGGTTGGTAGTTGAGAAATACCATTAGGAGTTATAAGGAGAATTCTATTTTTATTTTCAAGTCTTAAATTTTGCTATTGTGGAATTTTGAAAGTTTAAGACTTTGTGGGTTGTATGTTATTTTGAATAAAGGGTTTTGTAATTATTGTGAGGATATTGCTTATTGTTTAAGTTGGAGTGATAAGGTGTAATTGTGATATTATTTTTGTGATATAAAAATTATCCTCTAACCCTTATTGAGTTTGTCAAAGAAGTAATTGTGAGTGTGGCAGATTTGTAAGGGCAACTACTCTTCAAGAAAAGGTATGGGAAAAATTCTTCTTTGTTGAGTTAGGTGATTGGCTTGATTGAAAATTAAGTTTGGAGTGAAAAGGATTTGATTAGGGTTTCCTTTTCGAAAGTGGTTGAGTTAATGCTTCAAGGTTTTCTAGATTGAGAGTTGTGATTAAACCTTGTTTGATAAGCATTGTTGTTTAGACCATTGGTTGAATGAAGTACTTTGAGTTTATGCTTCAAGGTTTTTGGATTGAGATTTGTGATTAAACCTTGTTTGATAAGCATTATTTTTTAGACCATTGGTTGAGTGAAGTACTTTGAGTTTATGCTTCAAGGCTTTTTGAATTGAGAGTTGTGATTAAAACCTTGTTTTATTAGCATTGTTGTTGAAGCCAATAGGTTATGCAAAGAATTTGAACTTGAGTTAGAAAAGAACATGAGTATCATTGTTATGTGAGATTTGTTATTGAGCATTGTTGAAAATATTTTGAGTTGGTTGATATATGCTTGGACTAGGGTTTGTGAGAAAGGGTTGTTCCTTGAGGTGATTGGTTGAGTAGAGTTGATTGAGCCTAGTCAAGTGAATGTGTGATTTGATTGTTCAAGTTCCATAAAACAAACTATTCTATATTCTGATTTGAGTTGAGATTGAGTTTTTGAGTATAGAACATATTGAGTCTCTAACAATTCTCTTTATGATTCTATGAGATTGGACAAGTTGTGTGTGGACTTGTTAAGTAGATTTGAGGTAAGTCTTTGAGAAGACTTGTGGACTGATTTTGTGTAAGATTTTGTGGAAGCTTACAATACAGATTTGAGCAAGTCCTAGAGAGGACTTATTGAGCAGATTTGGACAAGTTTTGTGTGAGCTTGTTGAGTAGATTTGGACAGGTTTTGAGTGGACTTATTGATTATATTTGAGCAGGTTCTATGTGGACCTATTGAGCATATTTGGACACGTTATGAGTGGACCTATTGAGAATATTTGAGTAGGTTTTGTGTGGACCTATTGAGCATATTTGAGCAGGTTATGAGTGGACCTGTTGAGCAGATTTGAGTAGGTTTTGAGTGGACCTATTGAGTAGATTTGAGTAGGTTTTGAGTGGACCTGTTGAGCAGATTTGAGCAGGTTCTGAGTGGACCTATTGAGAAGATTTGAGCAGGTTCTGAGTGGACTAGTTGAGTAGATTTGAGAAGGTTATGAGTGGACCTATTGAGCATATTTGAGAAGGTTCTGAGTGAACCTATTGAGCAGATTTGTGCTAGACCAAATGAACTATGTTTAGTGTAGATTTGAGTGGACTTATGCTAGACTGACTGGACTGAGTTTGGTGCAAGATTTGATTAGATTTGTGCTAGACTGAATGTACTATGTTTAGTGTAAGATATTGAGCAGATCTATGCTAGACTGATTGGACTGTGTTTAGTATAGTATTGAGACAGAGCTTTGGAGGTGATAGAGCAGAGAGGACAGAGTCTCCAATGGATAGAGATCCATTAGCCATGACATTGAGGACAAGTCTTCTGATTGAGGACATGAGTCTTCAAGTGGAGAGAGATCCATAGTCAGTGTAGTGGAGGCAGTAGTCTTCTAGAGGATCACCAGCCAGAGTAGAGGAGAAGGAGTTCTCCTGTGGATAGAGATCCATAAACCAGATTTAGGGGATCAACATCTCCTTTGGATAGAGGTCCATAAACATTGTAATTGTTAAGGATTCCCAAAATATTATTTGAGAAATATTTAGAAGAAATATTTTCTCTATGGATGTAACCCACATTGGGTGAACCACGTTAAAATTGGTGTCTCTATTGTGTGTGATGATTTGTGCATTGCTTTGGTTATTTCTATTGATATTGTCATTGATTATATTGATTAATACTTTTTGGAAAAGAAAAGTAAAAAGTGGTCTTATACTGTTCACCCCCCTCTCAGTATAAGCTTGTGTTCTTCATTTGGTATCAGAGTCGGTTCCTTCGAAAAGGGCTTAACAACTTGAAGTAAGATCTTGCAAGAACATAAATGGCAAAGAAAGGCAAGAGTAGAACCATGAGACACAAGAAGAAAATAACACACATGGTCATGAAAGAAAAGGAATATGAGTTTAATATTGTTGTGTTGGGAGGACAAATAGAAATAGATTCAAGAGATGAATCAAGTAATGGAGAAATATCTAGACTGATAAGTTTTGTACCAGATGTAGGAACACAGGTCACCATGCAACTTACTGTCCACAAGAATGTTTTGTTTGTGGTCAACTCGGCCATGATGCAGGTTATTGCAATGGGTTTAGTAGTAGTGAAGATGGAGATGACATTTTCGAAAATAAAATCCTAGAGGTTGGTTCAAGAAAGGATAACAGGGAAAATCAAAATAGGTATGAAGAAGAAACTCTACTTTCAGTATTAGAAGAAAATGCTCCTATAGAAGATTCATAAAAATAAAAAGAGAAAGGCACTCTTAAGGAACTCATTGAATTGAAAAGAGAAAATTTAGAATTGAAGGGTCAAATACAAGAAGATGAGAAATGTAAGACAAAGCTTCTACAAGATATTTCTAACTTGAGAGATAAGGTTGAAAAGGCAAGAAGAGTTGAAGAAGGTATGATTGAACAGTCAAAGGTAAAAGAGATAGAATGTGAAAGACTTATGGTTACTCTTGAAGAATTAAAAAGGAAGAACTCAGGATTAAGGGTTCAAGCTCAAGAAGATGAGAAAGCAAAAGCAAGGTTTCTATAGGAACTCACTAACTTCAAAATCAAAGTTGAAGAGACAAGAAAAATTGAAGAAGGTATGGCCAAAAAATTAAAAAAAAAGATATAGAGTGTGAAATATTAGAGCATGAGATAGTTTCACTAAGGATGGAAGTAAAAGGTTCTAAGGACAAGCTACACAAGTTTGAGGAAAATTCAAAGACTTTGGATAGGATTATCAATGCACAAAGGTCATCAGTCACCATAACAGGACTTAGTTCTAAAGAAGAACAAGGGAAACATGAAGCAAAAAAAGGAGAGTCAAGCTCAAACACCCAAAAAGTAGAAGAGTCAAAGGAAGTAAGTAAAAGAGAGAGTGAGACTTCTAAGGATAAGTTGGACAATAGAAAGTTCAACAAGGAAAGGAACAATGCACAAGTAAGGAACAAATGGAATAGGAAACAAGTAGAAGAGACTAAGAGACCAATGGGGTCTAGGCAAGGTTTATTCAATGGAAGATGTTTTACATGTCATAGGTTTGGGAACATGGCTTCACAATGTAGAACACATGAAAGATAGGAATATGGGAAAGGACAACTTTTCCATGGATATTACTACTCATGTAATGAGTTTGGTCATAAGGCAATGAATTGCAAGGTTCATGATAGAAGAGGATATGGATTCACTAGGAGAAATCCTAAGAAATTTTCACCTCCAAGGAATAATAATATTAAGTGTTATAAGTGCAATAATGATGGTCACACAACAAGATGGTGTAGAGCAAATATTCTAAAAATAGGCATGAACAAAAACATGAATGTGAATAGAAATAGGAACAAGAACATGAACATGGATGAGAATAGAAACAGGAATAGGAATAGGAACATGGAGGAGAACAGGAACATGGATGAGAACAAGAATAGGAATATGAACAGGGATGATGACTTGGAAAGAAATAGTCAGAGGATTCAGAAAACTCAGAAAAGAAGGGAAAAATATAAAGGTAAAGAACAATGCTTTCGGGGAGTAGAAATACTCCCACCCCAAAATTAACCACCTCATGTGGAGGTGGGGGAGGAGCTAAGCTAAGAGGCTCATTCTTAGCCCCGAGCCCCAAAGGTGACCCTTTGCCATTGATGTCAAAGGGGGAGAGATTTATGTATATTGGAGAGAGATTTGATATGGGGAGAAATTTGATATTTGAGAGAGCATTGAGCCAGGGGGAGCAATGTCCCAGGGGGAGCAGAAGAAAAATAAAGGTCAGGTTTCAGTAAAAGGATATGGGTTACCATCAATGACAAAGGGGGAGATTGTTGGACATTTTGAGTCCCTAAGTCAAAGTTGTCATTGATGTCACCATTGATGCCACCAGATGGAGTCATCATTAATACCAAAGATTTCAGCATGAAATAAAGGCAACAAAGATGGTCATTTGATATTCAACAAGAAGGCAGAAGTTTGAGTGAAACAGTGCAAAATACAGAAGTTAAAAAGGAGTTATAATATTTATTTTATAAATTATTTAAATTCAGGATGAATTTAAATTTTATAAATAAATATTAAAAGGTGAAATATTATAATGGTTAGAAGTGCCATGGTGAAAACCCAAAATAAAATATTTGTAATTTTCATTACAATATTTTATATAGCAAAGGTGGGTTTATAAAGTCTAAAAATATTTTAAAAAACCCAAAGGTTGGGTTTAAAGGTTTAAGACCAAAGGAAAATTTTAATAAATCCCAAGTTTGAATTTAAAGTTTATAAACAAGGCAAAGTTTATTTCCGTCGACGTCATAGAAGCCAAAGGGAAGTGTCAACGTTTTTGATTTAGTGGAAATGCATATAAATACCATGCCCAAATTTGATTTCTAAATTATCCTTGCTCGAATTGGAAAGAGAAAGCATACGAATTAAATGCAGAGCTTGTGAGATAGTAATTGTGAAATTTGTGTTTGACTTGATGGCGAAAGGAAACAAAATCAAGCATGTTGATGAGTTGGAAGCCAACAAGGCACCTTGGCCTAGTGGCAAGTAGGCTGCAAGCTTACGTTTTGGTGTGCATGGTGGATAGTGTTCGAATCCCATGGAAGCTTTTGGTGGACGTGTTGAAGGCACCAATCGTTAGGTGCATACATTTTGCAAGGCAAGGAAGGGGTGTTGAAGCACGTGGTGCTTCTTCCTTCCCAACGAGCTTGTAGCTCGTGTGGTGGTTTGCACCATGGGTAAAGACGTTTGTGTGGGCTGTGTTGAGAGTTTGAAACTCTCCAAAGGCAAAGGTACATTTTTATGTTTTATTTTATTAATGCCTAAGTTGGAGGTATAAGGTATTTGGTTGTTGAAGTCTTTGCATTGTGATAAAGGTTGGTAGTTGAGAAATACCATTAGGAGTTATAAGGAGAATTCTATTTTTATTTTCAAGTCTTAAATTTTGCTATTGTGGAATATTGAAAGGTTAAGACTTTGTGGGTTGTATGTTATTTTGAATAAAGGGTTTTATAATTATTGTGAGGATATTGCTTATTGTTTAAGTTGGAGTGATAAGGTGTAATTGTGATATTATTTTTGTGATATAAAAATTATCCTCTAACCCTTATTGAGTTTGTCAAAGAAGTAATTGTGAGTGTGGCAGATTTGTAAGGGCAACTACTCTTCAAGAAAAGGTATGGGTAAAATTCTTCTTTGTTGAGTTAGGTGATTGGCTTGATTAAAAATTAAGTTTAGAGTGAAAAGGATTTGATTAGGGTTTCCTTTTAGAAAGTGGTTGAGTTAATGCTTCAAGGTTTTCTAGATTGAGAGTTGTGATTAAACCTTGTTTGATAAGCATTTTTGTTTAGACCATTGGTTAAATGAAGTACTTTGAGTTTATTATTCAAGGTTTTATGGATTGAGAGTTGTGATTAAACCTTATTTGATAAGAATTATTATTTAGACCATTGGTTGAGTGAAGTACTTTGAGTTTATGCTTCAAGGCTTTCTGAATTGAGAGTTGTGATTAAAACCTTGTTTTATTAGCATTGTTGTTAAAGCCAATGGGTTATGCAAAGAATTTGAACTTGAGTTAGAAAAGAACATGAGTATCATTGTTATGTGAGATTTGTTATTGAGCATTGTTGGAAATATTTTGAGTTGGTTGATATATGCTTGGACTAGGTTTTGTGAGAAAGGGTTGTTCCTTGAGGTGATTGGTTGAGTAGAGTTGATTGAGCCTAGTCAAGTGAATGTGTGAGTTGATTGTTCAAGTTCCATAAAACAAACTATTCTATATTCTGATTTGAGTTGAGATTGAGTTTTTGAGTATAGAACAAATTGAGTCTTTAACAATTCACTTTATGATTCTATGAGATTGGACAAGTTGTGTGTGGACTTGTTAAGCAGATTTGAGGTAAGTCTTTGAGAAGACTTGTGGACTGATTTTGTGTAAGATTTTGTGGAAACTTACAATAAATATTTGAGCAAGTCCTAGAGAGGACTTATTGAGCAGATTTGGACAAGTTTTGTGTGAGCTTGTTGAGCATATTTGGATAGGTTTTGAGTGGACATGTTGAGCATATTTGAGCAGGTTCTCTATGGACCTATTGAGAATATTTGGACAGGTTCTGAGTGAACTTGTTGAGAATATTTGAGCAAGTTCTATGTGGACCTATTGATCATATTTGAGCAGGTTTTGAGTGGACCTGTTGAGCATATTTGAGCAGGTTCTGAGTGGACCTATTGAGCAGATTTGAGCAGGTTTTGAGTGGACCTATTGAGCATATTTGAGCAGGTTTTGAGTGGACCTATTGAGCATATTTGAGTAGGTTCTGAGTGGACCTGTTGAGCAGATTTGAGAAGGTTATGAGTGGACCTATTGAGCAGATTTGAGAAGGTTCTGAGTGAACCTATTGAGCAAATTTGTGCTAGACCGAATGAACTATGTTTAGTGCAGATTTGAGTGGACTTGTGCTAGATCGATTGGACTATGTTTGGTGCAAGAGTTGAGCATATTTGTGCTAGACCGAATGTACTATATTTAGTGCAAGATATTGAGTAGAGCTATGCTAGACCGACTGGAATGTGTTTAGTATAGTATTGAGACAAAGCTTTGGAGGTGATAGAGCAGAGAGGACAAAGTCTCCAGTGGATAGAGATCCATCAGCCAAGACATTGAGGACATGTCTTCTGAGTGAGGACAAGAGTCTTCAAGTGGAGATAGATCCACAGTCAGTGTAGTGGAGGCAATAGTCTTCTAGAGGATCACCAGCTAGAGCAGAGGAGAAGGAGTTCTCCTATGGATAGAGATCCACAAACTAGATTTAGGGGATCAACATCTCCTTTGGACAGAGGTCCATAAACATTGTAATTGGGAAGGATTCCCAAAATATTATTTGAGAAATATTTAGAAGAAATATTTTCTCTATGGATGTAACCCACATTGGGTGAACCACGTTAAAATTGGTGTCTCTATTGTGTGTGATTATTTGTGCATTGCTTTGATTATTGCTATTGATATTGCCATTTATTATATTGATTAATACTATTTGGGAAAGAAAAGTAAAAAGTGGTCTTATACTGTTCACACCCCCCTCTCAATATAAGCTTGTGTTCTTCATTAATCCAATATGGAGTGAAAGTTATCTAATATTTTGTAATATAATAAGAAACCCCAAAATCTCTTCAAGATTAGATTCCAAATGCATTCATCATCAAACGCATTTCTAAGGTATCATGTAGTTTTCAATGTAATCTACATAAGTACATACTAAGAGGAACCCCATATTTTCCTCAAGAATTGATTTCTCATCCATTCTTCCCAAATTAGATAATTTTCCACCATATTGTCATTTGATATATCAATAAGAACCTATTATAATTTTCAAAAAATATCAATAATATCATACTAAAGTTATCACCAATTTGTCACAACATAGACCACAAAATTTGTCTCATGATCTATCAACAATATCATACTATAGTTATCAAGGTTATTCTATTGTTCTCACAACCTTGACACTAACTTGTATCATAATCTATCAAACAAGATTACACAAATTTTACCAGGAATTTATTTCATAATTTATCAATAATATTACACAAAATTTTCCACCAATTTATCTCATTATTTATCAAACAAGATTACACTATAGCCTCTACAAATTTTTACAAAAATTTGTCCCACAAATTTGTCTCATAATCTAGGCACAAAATTATCAAATAAGATTATGCTATAGTTTTCACAAATCTAGCCACAAAATTTATCTCATAATCTATTAACAAGATTACTTACAAATTTATGATTAAGTTGTGTAACTAGGTTCAATATTGTATTAAATGCTATCAAATTTTCTTTCCAAAATTTGATCCAAAATCATATCCAATTTATTCATCACATCCTATCAATTCCCTTCTCTGAACACATTTAGTTGTTTTATAAATTGTTATCAAATATTTTCCTCAAATTTGATTCAAGGACACATTCATTTATTTTCTCCAATTGGATTATCAAATTCTCCAAAGTAAGATTCAAAACCACAGTCTATAATTTCATAAATTGATACCAAATTACTTCAATTTGGATCCAATAATGTCATCAATTGTTCTACTTAATTGATTCAAGAATACATCTGGATGCTTAACTAATTGGATATCAAATTATCTTAAGAATTTGGTTGGTGAATGTATTTATTATCTCCATGGCCATAAAATTTCATAGTTCCTTATCTCAATTTCCAAGAACATTTGAAGCCAAGGAATTATTTGTAAAAATCCAAGGTACTCCCTAATTGGAACTACGAAGAACTTTGGAAAGAAGCTAACTTTAGAATTTATAAAAAAATGCAAAAGGACCAATACTAGAGCTAGGGATTGTGATACCCACGATGTCCTACCAACTGATGAAGCACTTGTTTAAATTATTGACACTTTGAACATTGATTATCAAAACTTTCATGATCTAGCTCATCTCACCATACTTAGGAAAGAAAGTCGGTTGGATGCCCAAATGAATCATCAAATGCCAAGGCTCAAGAGGGACCTACCATTCCATACACTAACGAATAATTATATGTACTGTAATCTACCACATCATCCTTACCCTATAATTCCTCAAGAGTTGAGAGAAGATATTTCTTTGCATGAATGCAGTCCTTCTTATGAAAATCTGAGGGCTTACTACTGGGCCAACTAACAAAGGATGAATTGAGGCCATTAATACTAGACATAGTAAACCATATAGTATAATTAATGTCATTACACCACCTTCCCTTTTTCAAACTCATCCTCTTATGGTGTTTAACCTACGTCCACAAATACCCCTTCGTACCTTGGATAGATATTCTCCATATACCTGACTGATTGGAGCTAGGTAGATTGGTGCTCTCCATCCATTATTTTAATTTTCCCATTCATATATTGATTAAAAAATACTTAGTTGCTCTAATATATATCAAAATACTTATAGGGAATCCATGTAGCATACTTCAGATCTAGCAAGAGTGATCTAATACTCATTTTATGGTTATCCACCATTGCATGAATATAATAGTAGAACTAGTTAGGCTATAAGACTACTTGGTAGTGGTTTCATTTCCTCACTTAGAAAATTGATTAGCATAATGATCCCCTCTAAAACTGAAACATCCATCATTTGGTCCCCTCTTGACTTTATTGCATGCATTCTTGTTTAGAGGTATTTTTGGATAAAAATTCTATTGACAGTTGTCTTTCTTAAAATATCTCTTTCTAAATTTTCATTTGCTTCCATTTCTAGTTTTTACTTTTAGAAAAAAATTCTTGAAATTAGATCTTGTTGTTGAAATATTCTTCCCTTTTTCTTGTACTCTTTCTAATAAGCAATGATTACTTGTACCTTTTTCTCCTACTTGATGAACTTTTGAAATACTTAATCCATAGTCATCAAACTATTAACATCCACATCAGCCCCTATGTGTGGGTTCAAACCCATGATAAACTTTTAAATCCAAAATGTCTTATCAATTTGATAGCAAGGCTTGTACTTTAGGAGTATAGTAAAATATCCTAATACTAATTCATTTTCTTATCTCCTTACATTAGGTTTTTGAGCTTAGCCATTTTGTTGTTAAATTAAAACTACAACAACCACTACTACTAGAATAAATCAAAAAATTACTCCAAAATTAAATTTTCTTCTACTATCTCTCTAGATTTAGGTCTAATGACCAGGAAGTTGCTTCTCCATAAAGGTGATACGCATCCCATGCTACATTGATATCCTCTATTAAGTTTCAAAGTTTGAAATACTTCATTGTATCAATAATCCATGCCTAGACTTCATCTTCTAGGACCTTTACATCATACATTAGTAGTGTGATTTTCTTGATATCCTTGGATAGCTCTTCTGTTAGGTGAGACTTCTTGCATATTTTCCTTTATACATAGACTTGTTCCACTTTCATAGACTCTTGTTCATTACTTTATGTTTTTTATCACTTTCAAGAGTTTAAAAATGGTGGTGTTTGTCCTTACCATTCCCTTCCTATTAAATTTCCCTTTCCTACCCTTTCTACTCAAGGGAAACCACTTTATCCCTTGCTTTACATAACAATTCTCGTACTATAGTTTTATATTATTCATTAACCCTTCACTAGGATCATTCCCTCTAGAATGTCCCACATATTTATAGTTAACTATTTTACTAGTTATACATAAGTACACATCTAATAGTGTTGATAAGCCAGGTGAGTCCCTAGTTTCTAAACTAGGACTGTTACCACATGTAACAAGCCCCTTTCTTGGGTTGGAAAAATATAAAAGAATAAAATATATAATAATTACATATTATTTTATTCTCATTAATGACTTGATACACAACCATGTCTAGTCATCACATTCACATAAATAAAATGGTAACCAAGCAGGATAATACAAGCAATGGTATTAGTGTACATCAACTAGTAATCCAACCATCAAACACCTTCAATACTTGGATGCTAGAAATTCAGGATGTCACTCTAGATTTTGCATTGCATCTTGTACAATTAAAGATCCTTCACTATGAATTCTACTTGTACTAGTGAGTTTATTTCTCATCAAAGTATGGTTGGCCTCTTTTACGTATTGTCTTCTCATATTGATTACATAAGAAATAGTACTTGCTAGTATGTTTCAAACGATCACCCTAGTGGAATTTCGGTATCCTCATTTTGTTGAATCCAACCACCTCTTCTTACCTTCTAGAGAAGTGTTATTAGATTGCTAGGTTGTTTATCTTATTACTATTCTATTTTGAGTACCCATTTGATGATACAAATGTGTCATAGCTTAGGACTATTTTAACTCAATCTTAATTGGTTTAGAATGGATAGATTCTTCTTAGCTAGAAGATATAACCTCATATAATTCTTACAAGCATATGGACTTCCTAGAGGTAAGACCATCTTACATATGATAAGCATAACCACAACTGTTAAGGAAAATTGCATCCCACACATCAAACTAAATGTCTAGTTTAACTAACAAACATAAAACAACAAAAATAACACTATCCACTACTTGGGAATATAAGCCATGTAAAACATATAGAGATAATAATTTCCTTTATAAATAATACAAAGAATAGTGGTACATTACTAATCATCCAATCATGATGCAATAAATATTAAATCTAGTCATTATGTACTAAAAGTGTAATCCCACCATCTCAATACACATATAACCAATGATTCATTTTTAGATTTATTGCTTCATGAATAATAATTTGATCAAATGTTAATAATATTGATTAATCATATGATAGCATATAAAATTTCACAACTAATAAAATTTATGTATCAAACCTAAACAAATATAATAAGATCCACATAATATATATATAGAGAGAGAGATTTAGATAAGTCACTAGAACTTGTTTATAATAAAATAAAATAAATGATGTTTCTATCATCTAAGTATTACATATATACATCATTCATTAGATTAAAAAGGTTACATATTCCATAACTAGTCTATGCAAAATCTTACATGAGAACAATACTATACTTTTAAATTCATAATATTTTCAATATAATTAAATATGGATAGTCATCTGCTTGTATATTAATTGTTACAACCAAAGGATATATTAGTATTCTACTATCAATATAATATTACTACATCAAATCATCAAGACGACATATTAGTTTAGAAACTACACCCCAATTTAAGTTTTGTACAATAGTCATTATATTTACATGAACAAGATTGGTAGTTATATTGTACTGATAAGTATACTAGTTGTTCATCTTCATGAAGAGTTCAATAAAGAACAATTTATTTCCAACCAAATAGTGTAGTACAAAAAATATTATAGTCATGACAAAAGAAGTTACATGAGGAAGCCAATTTCTAATCTATTTGGACTTATATATACTAACCATCAACATTAATTTTAACACACCCTAGTGAATCCATCTAACATATATTGTCATCATATGCAAACCTCATAAGTAAGATATATGTGAGCCACCATCTAGTTACCAATGAATCTCATGGAATTTTACCTATGAGTTGATAGGAGGGAGAGTATCATTGGAATAATTTACCTCCCAACCAAATTATTCTCACATAGAATTTCACTTTAGTTCTATTTCCTACCTAAGAGAATAGTCCCTTCAACAAAGAAATCACATATAGAGAAACAACATGTTAGAAAATGAACTCGTAGATATATAAATATATCTACATGATGTTACTCATACCATGCAACTTAACACATAGTGGATGCATTCTAAAAGCATTAAGTCTAGATACATATATTCATCCAATCATCTCAATGCAACCTATCTATGTGAAGTAATACACTGATGTAAACCATAAATATAATGATTACTTTAATCATAGTTGTACCAAACTTTCTTATCAAAATATATCCACTTGATATGTTCCTTAAGGCATAATTTACTATAAATTATTCAGGCATATGTCAACATGCATTCTAAGGCATGTTACCCATATTTTCACCCATAAAGGATTTGTTTTATAGTAAGAAACAAACACATCCATGTTCCTCTCTCTCTCTATATACATCTTGCTCTTCTCATTCTCCCTAGATAAAAATTATATTTTCTTTTAGGGTGACTTTAGGATACCCTCCCATATATACAAAATAACAAGGATAAAACAATTATCTATTTACAATGGTGATATTACAAAATATACTCCCATTTAGACAAGGCACTAGTATAGAATATTAGACTCTCTACAATGATTCATGGTCAAGTGTACTTTAATATTAGAAATATATTAATTTGGTATAGTTTCTCACACTTGTTGAGTCATCCTCAACACAATACTTGTATAAATTATTAAACAAATTGTCCTTCCTACTTGGATTGGTAATTGAAAAATGTATATCATATTTAGTGATTGATCTTCAATGTAACACTCCAACTAGTCTTGGTGTCAAGTGTAAGTCTTATAAGTTGATGATAATAATTAATTATGGAAGCACCCAATTAGACAAGTCATGCAAAGGTTTTCTATCAATGCAATATCCCAATTTGTCAAAGCATGATTATTATATCACACAACGCCTTAGTAAGGATTAATTTTAGTTTGACCAAGTATATAATATGAATTTCAATGCATACTTCCAATTTATCCAAGATAGAACATGATAATCATTGTATGGTTCAGTATAAAAACAAGACAAATATTTATGTTGACAATCAAGAGTGTTTCCAATTTTTATATGCATAAAAAATAGATTATATATTTTTTTAATAGTCAAGAATTCTTATAGTTTTTTCTAATACAAACACATGATAGTTATCTTTTTGATAGTCAAATTTTCTTTTAGTTTGTTCAAAGAACAAAAATAAGACAATGGTTTCTTTGATAGTTAAGAATTCTTCTAGGTTGTTCAAATACAAAAGCATGACAATATACTATGTAATAGTCAAGAATTTATTTAATTTGTTCAAAGACAAAAATATGATAATTAATTTATGATAATCAAGAATTTATCAAAAAATTAGGATAATTATGTTTTTGATAGTCAAGAATACTTCTATTTTGTCCAAGTATAAACAAATCATTACCTCAAGCTTGACAACCAAAATGATAACTTAGGTTTAATATTTAAAATAAACTCATGTTTAACAAAAAATATAATAACCCAAGTTTGAAAACAAGGTCAAACTCATAGTACAATAACCATTTATATCACTATAGAGATGAATATGCATGCTACCTAGGTATTGAGTTCATTAACATCCAAGTTGACCTCACACATAGAATTAAAAGTATACTACTTGTAAACAAGTAGAGAGTTAAATCATAGTTTTAGTATCATAGTTACTTGCTTTGACTTCACAACACATAATAATTTCCCATGTTGGAAATATGATGGTGAGAAAAATCTTAGTGTAAAAATGTTAATTTATTCGGTCAGTTCAAGATTTTAACTATAGTGTGCATATTCTCTATCATTTCAGTTAGATAGTGGAATTCACAACTAAAAGGGAAGTAAAACCTATAATTATTGATATTATTTTTCATGTCAGTCAGGTAGTGGAATTTGTAATTAAAGGAAAGTAAACAATGTAGCTTGCATGTTCTCTATCATGTCAGTTAGGTTGTAGAATTTGTAACTAAAGGGAATTAATTGTAGCTATGTATATTCACCAAAATAATTATAATGACTACAACACAAGTGTGCATTTGGCTTAATAAAAAAAATTGTTGTGTAAAATTTCTTTGTGTTGTGTAAAAGAGCAGATTTCACATTTGGTATTAGAGTCATTGCTAGTCTTTGGTTAGAGTGAGGTTGAGTACCCAATCGTTCTAACCATTTATCATGACTAACAATAACTCCCTTCCTATTCCAAATTTTAGTGGAAAATATTATGACTACTAGAGCATTAATATAAGGATGTTGTTGACTAGGAAAGATATTTGGTATATTGTTGAGGCTAGTTATGATGAGCTAGTAGATTGGTCTATTATCTCACATAATGATAGACAAGCAAATAATAAGGTCAAGAAGAAGAATTATTTGGAAATGTACCACATTTAGTTAGCTCTAAGCAAGAGCTTATTTCCAAGGATTGCAAATGCAAAATTATCCAATGATGCTTGGAAGGCTCTATAAGAGGTTTACAAATATAGTGACCAAGTGAAAGTAGTCCAATTGTAGACATTAGAGAGAGAGTTTGAGAACTTGAGGATGCAAGAACATAAAAGTGCAAGTTAATATTGTGTTAGAGTAAACTATTTGGTTAGTAAAATAACCACTCTTGGAGGAACAATGGAGAATGAAGTTGTTGTAAAGAAAGTGCTAAGAACTCTAACACCAAGAGTCCCAAAGAGTGATGGTGCTAGTTGTAGACACCAAAATAGCACCAATCCGATTATGTGACAACAAGCGTTGATCGCATTAACACACACAGCCCCTAGGGCAGCCCCCAGAGGTTAAACAGTGGTCCTAACCACTTCCAAAAGTATTTTTAGAGGTCAAAGGTCAATTTGGCACCTTTTTGGCACCTTGCTCTCTGCTCGTCCCACCTAGGGACGAATACAAACTTGCTATTCGCCTCACCCTGGGGAGAATAATGATACATGGAACATAGACAAATATATTTTGGGGAAGAAGACTTAAACTTTTATTTTTAGGAAATATTTATAAAAAAAGAAGAAAAGGTGAGATATTCATTTTTTTAAATATTAATTTGAATAAAATAATAATATTAAAGGAGAAGAAAGAATATATGATGAATTCAAAAAATAACTAGAACTCCTTTGCAAAATTATTAATTAAATAATAACAATATTATAATAAGATAAATAGGAGGTATATTTTCCTCAAATAATGATAAACAACATAGGTGTAAATTATAATAGACAGTGTAAGCATAGAAAATTAAAAAAATAAAATTGCAATCATTACACCTATATTAAATTAAATACCTAAAAGAAAAATAACTCGAGCAAAATATAGATATAAATATGTGCCCCCCTTCAAGAGACACAAATTTGCATTATTTTGCACATAACCCCCCCCAAAAAAAAGTCTTTTATATTATGGTTACAATATGACTACGACTTATCAAAGGGCCCCTCTTTTTAAAAAAATATGAAAAAGGCTTTGAGAAGGAGTCAGATTTATACTTCAAAATCAAAGTGTATTTAACCTTTACAAAATAAAATAATGAGGATTTAAATAAATTCCCATGGCTCTGAGAAAATAATGCGTCCAAAACAAACCAAAAATCGAGAGCTCCTTTCCTCAACGCATTACTGGGTCAAACCAGGAAAATATAAATAGTAGAAAGTAGGTCTTCATTTTTCAAAGGATGATCCAAGGCTGCTGAGTAATCGATGAGGCCACCTGCACAAAAAATATTAAGAGCTTAAAAATAATGAATTTTATCTCTGTGTAGATATTGACTGTGTGGAAGAGGAAGACGTTTACCACTAGAGGAAAATAGTAGGAGCAAGATTTTGAGGACACCATGAGACGCCACATATGGAAACAGGGTTTAAATATCTAGAGAATAAAAATAAAAAAAAATACCAAAATAATAATTTTTTTATATCTCTGGTGCCCTAGGCGAGAGCTCAGAAGGTTCACCAAGGGGAACGATATAGATGAGTGCTACCTCTTAAAAATATCTTGCAGAACACATTAGATACATCTAAAAATTGTCCTACAGAACACTTCATAAAAAATAGAAGATGCCTAAAAAAAACTCTCCTACAGAACATGTTAGAAGCCTACAAAAAAAATCTCTTATAGAACACACAAAAAAAAATGCTTAACCTTAGACAAATCACAAAATTAGATACTCGAACCAGAGATGAAGAAAATAGAAGAACAAGTGTGAATATTCTTTGTGGTGAAGAGTATAAATGGAGAAGATACCAGTTCCAGATATGCTTTCACCTAGTGATAAGATACAATGCAAAAGTTCCAAGAGAGATGTGGAGGTTTCTGAGAGCCATGTCACGGGTGGCGCACCAAGATTTTATGTTTTAGAAATATACTTGATATTGTTTTAAAATTTTCATATTTGGTTAGAGATCAAAAATGATTTGAAGAAAAGGCTAGCAAAAAATATGTAATTGTTTTAAAAATATACACCAAGATTAGATTTAAGTGAAGCCACTTATTAAGGGCCAGCATGAAATGGTTTGGAGCCACAAAAAAAAATGCAATTTCAAAAACGATTTGGACCAAAAAATTACACAGTGATATATCTAAGCATTGATTGCTTTCATTTAAAAAATGAGGGTTGAGATTTAAAAAGAAAAAGAAAAAAAAAAGATCTTCCTCTAGAAATTACAGAATGAAATATCTGGAAAGAGTAAAGGAAGAGCACAGAAAATTTCAAAAAATAAAACCCTCGAGTTTTGAATCAGCTTTAAAAAAATAATACCTATATTATAAATTATTTTGCTAAAAAAAATATGTATAAACTGACTACAGCATATATGAAGCAAGATAGTAAAAAAAAATCTAGAGCAAAAAAAGAACCAAATCTTAGAACCTTCAAGAGTGAATTCTAGAAAAATCTATCCTGATCTAGTACCATGTTAGAATTTCACAATAATAGATATGCAAAGCATTACAAAAAATATGAAGAGAAGAGTGGAACTCATTAATCTATTCCAAGGATCAACTTTATATAAATAGCAGAGTTTATCATTGAGAGTTTTTGGATTACAACAACTCATCAGACCTGATGAAGACAACATTGAGAGTTCTCTTGACACATGTAGGAGTGAAAAATCAAGTGTCTATTCTAGTGGAACTTAAGAGAATATTATCTTATTCTAACACTTAATCATTCATGTACAACACATGAAGAACAACTTACAATATTAATTGCTCAAAATATATATAATATTTATTACTCCTCTTTCTCTTACAAATATAATAGTGATGCTCACTTTTCTCTATAATGTGATGTTATAATTTGGTTTATATTCTTCTTCTATAGCCATAGTAGAATGAATATTTGGATACTTGACTATTCCTTTCCATATTCCAAGTCTCATGATGCTTGGCTTCTCTACTCGACACGTGCATACTTGATGAAAACTTGGCTTTATATTGTATGCACACCTATACATGACTATTACACTTGTATAACTTGTACACTGTAATCTAAGATACTTGTGCACATATTTATATTACATATTTACACTCTTACATATAAGACACTTGTGCACATAAACTCAACTTGCACTTGCACAGTAACTCATATCCCACTTGTGCATTTCCTTCACATTCACACTTACATAAAATGAAATATTACTCACACTCTAAACTATGACTCAAACCTAATCTATTATTTATAATTGTACCATCAAAGGTACCATGGCGTACATTAAAATGTACCAAATAATGTAATATAATCCAACACACCCCTATATTACATTATTTGGTTATTGAAGACTTTAGTCTTCAATCATAGTCTTCATCTTCATCTTCAATCTTCAAGTGACCTATGCTTGCTTTTTTTTTTTTTGCTTTCTTTTGAATTTTTCTAATCTTCTTCTTTAGATTTTTTATTTTATTCTTTTTTTATCTCGGTCTTATCATGTTGCCTTCTTGTATCCTAATCAACTGTAAAGTTAATACCTTATAAACTCTTTGATATAAATACATCTTTATTGATTATCAATTTTGTTGAGAGAGCTTTGAATTCATTTTCTTTAGTAGTTTCTTCTAACTCTTGAATTTCATGAATTTCTTGATCTAAATGTCCTTTTTAATTTCCCTCTCTATATTGTAACTAAGGTTGACTATAATGATATTGAGAAAAATACTGGCATTGAAAATATTGAGGTTGAAATTGTTGTTGTTGTTGTTGTTGTGAATTATATTGAGATTGATATTGTTTTTGTTGTATTGATTTAATTATTTGAACACTTTGATTCATATTCATCTAATTTTCTTGATACTATTTTCTTTCATTGTATCTACAGAAATTTGTGCTATGATCCTTTTTATTACATATTTGACAATATCTTGTATTCCATTTGGATTTATATGTTGAATTTGAAGTAAGATTATCTTGTTAATTATCTTTTTATATTAAGGCATTTTAGTCATTTCATCTTTGAACAAATTTTCTACTTCATATTCTTGTAGAATGATGACTATCTCATCAAATGAATTTATTTTTCTTAAGACTTGCAAAGATATGATTAGATGTTTGTAACTTTCTTGAAGTGCTCAATATCACATGAACAAGAAATTTATATTCTACTTTTCTGCTAGATTTAATAGTTTTTTTTTTATATCTACTACCTATAAAAGAAATAGTTCAATACTTTTACCACTAGTAACTTTTAAGGAGTATAATTAAGATTGAATATTAAGGATAGTAGGTTTGTTTTTTCCTTCAAATATTTTACATAGAGTATTCCAAGCTTCTGTAGAAGTTTTTGCTCCAATTATATAAGGTTTTATTTCATCAATTATTAAAAATATTATTATCATAAGTGTTTTGGCTTCACTTTTAGATGTGAAATGTGTGAAGAGAATGTAGAAAATATCAACCATATTTTTATTGAGTTTACTATAGCCTCTGAGCTATGGAGGAGAATGGCCACTTTACTTGGCTTACAGTGGTCTAATTTTTTTACTTTTGAATAGCTTTGGTGGGATTGGCCTAATAAAGAGGGTGTTGATCATTTTATTAGGCAGTTAGTTTGGATGGGTTCTACCATTTTTCTTTGGAATATTTGGAATGAAAGGAACGACCAAATTTTTAATCAAGATAGGAAGGATATTCACTATATTTGGCAAAATACCATAGCCAACTTAGTTGAATCAATCCATCAACTCCTTAATCACCCCCAAAACTTCCACCAAATATGGGATCAAGTGATGCAAATATTGAAGATTAAACCTTCTAAGGGCAACCAAATTAAAGGGAATGTGAGCATTAGTAATATGGATAGGACTGGAAATTGGCAACCTCCTCCTAAGGATTTTGGAAAAGTCAATACTGATGGAGCCTCTAGAGGGAACCCTGGAAAAGCCAGTGTGGGAGGAATTGGTAGACTTTCATATGGCTCCCTAGTTTTTACTTTTGCTAAGAATTTGGGTATTCTTTCCAATAACCTTGTTGAGGGGTATGGTATCCTCAGAGGTCTTCAGGAGACTACTAAGGTTGGATGAGAAAAGGTGTTAGTTGAGTCTGTCTCTCAACTTATGATTAATCTCTTGAAGACTCCTTCTAAGAATCATAAGGTGGATTGGAAAATAAAAAGAATTATTGAGAAGATTCAATTAATCTAGATGGGATTTTTGAAATTTGATTACAATCATGTGGTTAGAGATCAAAACAAGAGTGTTGATGCTTTAGCTAATTGGGATTTTGACAAAGGTGATCTTACTTGTTATGGCCACCCTCCTATATGGTGGGCTTCTCAAATTAGGGAAGCTCTTCTTTCTATCATTTCTTTGGATGGCTCCAGTTCTTAAGGTACCTAGTTTCTTCTTGTTTTTTTTTTTTTTTTGCTTCTCTTTGGTTCATTCAATTATTTTTTTAGTTTCCTAGATCATTCTATTCTTTATTTTGTTTCCTCTATTGATTCTTGCCTTAATAGTATTTTGGTCTAGATAGGTCATTATTTTGTTCATTTTTTTTTTCTTTTTTGTTTTTCTTGTTTAGTTTTTTAAGGTGGGTGGGTTTTTTTGTTTTGTTTTGTTTTTGTGTTCTTTGTGTTTTTTTTTGTTGTTATTATGTTTTTGTTTTTTTTTATTGTTCTTGTGTTTTTATGTTCTTGTTCTTGGGTTTCTCTTTGTTTGTGTTATTTCGTGTTTTTATGTGTGAGTGTTTTCTATGTATTTTGTTTTTGTTTATTGTCTGTTGTTGGTTTTTTTAATTTTAATTTTAATTTTATTTTTTTAATTTTTTAGGTTTTGGTTGTGTTTATTTTTCATGTTTTTTTGGATTATGTCTTTGTAGTGTTATGTTGTTTTTGTATTGTTTATGTTTTGTTATGTGGTTCTTGTGTTTTTCTATGTGGTTTGTGTTGTGGATTATTTTATATTATTGCGTGTTTTTGGTTGTGCTTTTGTTTTTGACACACTCAAAGAGCATGTTTTTTATTTTATTTTATTATTTTTGTTGTTATTTACTTATTTTTAAATTGGTTTTGTGTGTTTGTTTGCTCCTTGAGTATGTGAAAGGTGGTAGGCCATGTCCGAGTCCTGGCCACTTTTTTTTAGACATAGTAGTACCCATTCAAATAAAACCCTTGAAGTAGACAATCTTATAGCTCCTAGGTTTAAAAAATAAATCAAATTTTCTAAAATTAATTCCTATGAGGTAGGAAACCTTATGTCTACCTAGTTTTAGAAACTAAAAATAAATCTTTACAAATTTACTTTTTTCTATGTTTGATGTTAAAAACCTTTTATCTTCCAAATAAATAAATTTGCAAAAACTCAATAAATTCAAACTTATCCCTTTTTTAATTTTTCAATTATAAAATTTTCAAAAACTTCTTTAAACAAATTAACTAGTTGATTGACATCCTTATTACTCCAATCTTCTAATTTAAAATACACTTCAAAAAATAACTATAACAAATATTAACCTTATCACTCCATCTAATCTAAATGCTTCAACAAACCTTAAACTTATCTTTTCAAATAGTAAAGACTTAAATATATCTTATAAATTCTTATTAAACTTGTCTCTCCAAATAATCTAAAAAAATGACCTTATAAAGTTTAGGATTCAAAGTAACTAATTAAAAAACTAAATAGACTTTACTTTCTATTTTCCACCTTGCAACGTCTCGATTCTGTTTGCACATACATGACTCAGACTTCCTGCTCAATATTCTCCAAATTTGGTTAGTCCTCCTTTCATGTTTCTAAGATGTAGTTCCCCTTCCTCCACCTATACGTTTGCATAGGAAGGACAAGCATTTCATATACTCAAGCTTTGATCGCTAGCGTAACCTCCTTTGTAGATGTCATACTACTCAAATTCCTAATTGCACTAAGTCGCTTCACTTCTCATTGCATTGCTTCCAATGGTGTTCTAATTGCACTAAGTCGCTTCACTTCTCATTGCATTGCTTCCAATGGTGTTCTAATTGAGTTCAACCTTACATAACGTTTGCACTTGAAGTAACGCTCTTCTCTTAGTGCCTATGCTTTCAACATTCGACTTTCATCACTTTCCTTTGAAAACGAATCAACTCCCACTCTGTTTGTTGTTACATGACCTTTGGTTATCCTCCTTCCTCAAGATGTTGGTAGATGTTCGTGATTGTTGTTTTGAAACCAGCTGAAGACATAGATGGTTGCTGGATAGCTGAAGATATAGTTCCCTACCTTGTTAGCTTTGTTGCTAACATTGTTGTAGCTTCATAACTCCTATTCTCCTTTGCTAGTATCAGCTAAAGACGTAGATGGTTGCTCGATAGCTGAAGATATAGTTCCCTACCTTGTTAGCTTTGTTGCTAACATTGTTGTAGCTCTGTAGCTCCTGTTCTACTTTGTTAGTATCATTGGTGTGGGCTAAACAACATTGATCTGGTATGAGCCAGATGGCTCTCTATTATCATTGGTGTGGGCTAAACAACATTGAGTTTCTTCCCACACCTGCGGACGAGGGAGCTCATATACGAGTCTCTTTTTGAGCCTGTATGAGATAGCTTCCTTCAAATGAAAAAATAAATCAATGATCACAGGTTGCCTTTGTTTTAGGATGAAGATTAGACTATGGGTTAGTCATGCAACGCAGTTGTCATTCTGAAAAATGTCAAAGGTTAACAATAGTTATGTGGCCATGTTGAAAAGTCTAGTTTTTAATATAGGATTATTTAGATAAGTAAGTAGTTTCATTACTGGATGGACATCTTCCGAGCTTGTCAAAGCTTGGAGAACTACGACTGTATTGTGTTTTCGCATAAGCATGGAGCCCACACCTGCCGATGCCTAGCGCTGCCATTTCTACAGAATTTGAAAGTCTTGGATTATAGATATGCCCACGGAAAGACATATACGTACCTATTCACTAGAAATGGAACACAAGACGTGTGAAAACACAGATTAAACCTACATATACGTATATGTAGGCGGACGAATATTTTCAGCACTTTATTATCATAATAATTTTTCAGCGGCCTAATACATCGGATTATCATAATAATTTTTCATCTGTTAAGCTTCCGAAAATACACCTCATTATCATTCTAAATTTTTCACGTAACAAGTCTTCTAGCCGCCTTCTACACTTTATTATCGTAATAATTTTTCACCGATCAAGGCTTCCAAACTTTTCTAATCACAATGTATACACCTTTAGGATACTTCGAATATATATTTTTTTCACATAGATTTTTTATTATTTCTAGTTTACCAGATTAAGATGAAGTCAAGCACTTGACTTCTATTTATTGGTTTATCTTTTCAACCTAAATACTTTTAAAATTATTACACAATCTTACAAAGTTTTTGTAATAACAATACTTTCTACATACACCTAACTTTAATAAGTTTTCTAATAATAATACTTTCAATTATTATAAACACCTACCTTTAAGACTCATTCATGAAATTGGGGCATCCCACTCGTGAGTCGGGCAGCCCAACCTTCTTCTTCAACGGTGTCATCAAGTGAACATCTCTATGCCTTAATAAGTAGGCTGATTAAGACCTTCACAAAAGAAAAAAACAAAAAACCTCTTAGAATAAAAATGTTAAGCTTGTCCATGCATGTAATTTTAAATTGTTAATTGCTTCAAATCAGATTTCTTCAAATTTCAAAAAAAAATTAAAAACTAAAAAACTGAAATCCTAAATCTTTGAACTCTTCAAAGCTTAAAAATTAAATCGTCAAACCTTTAACGTTGTTATCATAATAATTTTTGAGTAATCAAATTTTCAAAAGTTTTTTATATACATTTAACTGTAATGTCATTTAAATACTTTAAACTGTTTTTTTATACATAAGAGAATTGGCAACTGTTGTAACCCTTATCTTGCCTGGGTAAACAGGGGGTTGGTACTGCCGTCATCAAGTTGGTGCACACTCAACGGATTCTAGTCAGACTACTACCTTTGCCCTCGAGTGGGCATGCCCACAAAGTTTGAACCTAGGTCTTCTCCTGATAAGTGCCCAATGTCTTACCAATCCACCTAACCCTCTGGAACAACTTCAAACTGTTATATACAATTAATTATAATATCATATTTTAATACTTTCAACCGCAAAGACCTCATTATAACGATCATCCTTATGCTTTCGTGTTATTATAAAATAAATGAGAGTTGTGACGGTTTTCTACGTTTTAGTCAGGCATCCATCAAGTTGGTGGATGAAGTGCTTCTAACATTGTATACAGCCATCTAGGACGGATCCACCGTTGAAAGATAGAATTTAAACTTTATAAATATTTTGAGACCTATCTTTAATATTATTATTATAATAATTTTTAAATGATTAAATTTTAAAAAACAATTATAATATATACACTTAATTATAATTATAAGATCATCTTTTAATACTTTCAACCACAGTGGAGACCAACGACCATCCTATAATACTTTCAACCGCAGTGGAGACCTCATTATAACGATCATCCTTATGCTTTTGTCTTATTATATAATAAATAAGAGTTGTGACGGTTTTCTACGTTTTATTCAGGCACCCATCAAGGTGATGGATGAAGTACTTCTAACATTGTAGACGGCAATCTAGGAGGGATCCACCGTTCAAAGATGGGATTTGAACTTTATAAATATGTATGTAGTTGGGTGTATGAAGCACACATAATAATTAGTCGCTTGTTTGTAGTTGTTTTTCATCTATGGTGTGTTTTGTTATTTCAGTCTTCTTTAAATACTTTAGAATAGTGTGAACTGTTGTATACCTTTAATTATAAGGTCATCTTTTAATACTTTCAACGCGTCTTTAGATCTCGTTATCTCTTTATAAGGACCTCATTTTAACTATCATCCTTACGCTTTCATGGCTTTCTAGGTTTTATTGAGGCACCAGTTAGTACATCTAACCTTGTAGATTATAACATCATCTTTTAATACTTTCAACGCGGTTGAGACCTCATTTTAACAATCATCCTTACGCTTAGAAAATAAATGGGAATTGTGACGGTTTTCTAAGTTAACGTCAGCTTTTAATACTTTCAACGCGGTAGAAACCTGTTTTCTAAGTTAACGTCAGCTTTTAATACTTTCAACGCGGTAGAAACCTTATAACGATCACGCTTTCTTGTTATTAGAAAATAAATGAGTTGTGACTGTTTTCTAGGTTTTATTGAGACACCGATGATCAAGGTGATGAATGAAGTACTTCTAACATTGATCCTTCAATAATTTCAACGTGGTAGAGACCTATTTATAACGACCTTATAAAGTACTTCTAACATTGTAGATTATAACGTGACGTGGTAGAGACCTCTTTATAACGACCTCATAACGTCATCCTTTAATAATTTCAAACGTGGTAGAGACCTCTTTATAACGACCTCATAGTAGAGACCTCTAACAACCCCATAACCTCATCCTTTAAAACTTTCAACGTGGTAGAGACCTCTTTAAAACGACCTCATTTTAACAGTCATCCTTACGCTTTCTTGTTATTAGAAAATAAATGAGTTGTGACGGTTGATCGGTTTAAAACTTTCAACGTGGTAGAGACCTCTTTAAAACGACCTCATTTTAAGAGTTATCCTTACGCTTTTTTGTTATTAGAAAATAAATGAGTTGTGACGGTTGTCGGCACCGATCAAGGTGGTGAATGAAGTATTTTTAACATGGGGCTATTACCTAATTTGGAGAAAAGTTGTTAGGCTTTTGCAACACAAACAATTTGATTATTTGCAATGGGATGAGCAAATGGAAAAATTCATAAAAGTATACATCCAAAACATATAAGGGACAAAGTGTAATAGACTATGTAATATGCTCACAAAATTACATACCAAAAATAGAGGAGCTAGAAGTAGAAGATTCTCTAGTGGAACTTAAGTCAGATCACAACCTAATTGTTATAAAACTTCGAATGCATGGAGACAAACCAAGGGAAAAACACTTGCAAGGCAATCAAAATAAATATCCTCACAAGGGAAACATTCTTGTATCAAATGAGAATCAACAAAATTTTAGAGCAGTATTAACTAACAAGTTACAGGAAAAGAAAGAACTACCTCACAGTAGCAAAGATTACACTAAGAGTGAATGGTTAATGCATATTATCCAAGAAGCTCTAAACAAATGCAAGAGAGCTAAACCTAAAAAGAAATAAAGGAATAGATTTCCAACCAACCCATGGTTTGATGAAGATTGCAAAAAAGCACGAAGATTACTAAAGGAGCCAACGGGTAAAACAAGAGCAAACAGAAAATTATATGAGAAAATGGTAAGGGAAAAATAAGAAGAATACACTAGAACAAGGAGGAAAGAATTGATTTACTTAGGAAAGCATGAACCAAAGAAATTTTGGAAGGAACTAAGTGTGAAAAGGATGCAAACTAAAAATAACATAACAATTAATCAGTGGTTGGAGTATTCAAAACAATTGTATCAGCGTAGTAACCAGCAGGAGACACCTCCTACTATCATTGTCAAGAAATAACTTTTCACAAATGAAGACATTATTGAAGAGATAAAAAAGTTAGCATCTGGTAAAGCCCGTGATATAGACAATATTCAAGTAGAGCATATAAAATGGGGGGTAGATATCCTGACACTGTAGATCAAAGAAATTATCAATGAGGTCATACAAAATGGCTTCCCTACTCAGTGGACAACTAGTGTGACCATTCCTTTGTTTAAAAGTGGAGATGTAAATAATCCCTCAAACAATTGAACTATCATGATCAACCCTCTCTTTTCAAAGTTGTTTGGGAGTATGATAGAGCGTAGGATCAACATATGGGTAGAAGAACATGGAAAGAAAGCAAAGGGGCAAGCAGGGTTTAGGACAAACACTCAACTATTGATCAATGTATCATGCTCAGAAACATAGTGGAAAAAATACGGTACAAAAAAGAGGATGATTTTTGTTTTTTTGTAGACTTCAAAAAGGCATTTGACGCAATGCCAAGGAAAAACTTATGGAGCAAAATGGAAGAGCTAGAGGTTCTAATTCACTACAAGGCAACAGTCCACAGACTGTATGAACATGTAAAGGCTAAAATCAGAACACAGGAAGGGTTATATGAATGTTTTGATAGTGACATAGGTGTCAAACAAGGTTGTCCTCTATCTCTAACCTTATTTGGGTTGCACATTGACAAGTTAGAAGAATGAATAAACAAATTTGGGGGAGAGGGTGTGCACTTAGCTAAATATGTGGTAAAACTCCTCATGTATCCAAATATCTTTAAGATCACCTTCAAGCTCTATAACTCTTTTGTGAGGAAGTTGGGATGTAGGTGAACACAAGCAAAACAAAAATTATGATTTTTTTAGCAAAAAAGAAGAAGAAATAGCTCAAATTTCACTTTGAAGGAGAACCGCTTGACGTAGTAGTAGAATAAAAATACCTTGGTATAGACTTTCATGACAAACTTAATTGGAATACATGTAGGATGAAAAGAAATCAAAGTGGTTGGAGAGCACAATATGCACTTCAAAATAGGTGTAGGAATGTCGAGTTGTGGGACTGGAAGACCACCAAGAACTTGTTTGGCCTACTTGTTACACTGGTTTTGTTGTATGGTTGTAAGGTGTGGGCTACTAGCACAACAAATGCAAAATGGAGGCAAATAGAAAGGATTCAAAAATATTTAATCATAAATTTTATCAAACTTAAGGCCACAACCCCTTATGAAATAATTTTAGCTAAAAATAGAATGTTCCCTTTTAGAAGAAATTGCTATGACCAAGTTGTTATGTTACTTTAAAAAATAGAAAACATGAAAAATGACAGATGGTCTAGAGCAGCTAGGGATGATGAGTTGCATAGGCAGAATAATACATGGATGAAACAAAATAAGAAATGGATGAAATGTTGGGAAATCAACATAAATGAATGCCCAGATGTCAATAAATACAGAAAAAATTATGTGAATGAAAAGTTCAGAAGTGAAATGTGGAAAAATGCAAGCAGGAAATACAATATTATATTGCAAAGTTTAACCCAATGCATGACCACAACGAAAAAGTGTATATAGGTTCTGAAATCAAGTGGAAAGAAAAAATCCTCATTGCTCAAATAAGGACTAGCTCTCATAAGCTTAGATTTGAAACAGGGAGATGGACACCGTGCAAAGAACAATGGGAAGAAAGGATATGCACTCTATGCAGCATAGGAGCTAAAAGAACGAGATTTCGGGAATAGGAAACACTAATTATGCAATGTAAGACGAAATGTAAGGCTTTATCCTTATGCACCAAAACAAAGGAAAGAGACAATTTGGAAAGGAAAGAAAATATGTAAAGAATTCACAGCCCTCTTTATTCAAATATCTTATCCTCGGTTACATAGACGTCTCCTCCCTTTTTGGGGGCTAGGAGCGTTAAATTCGTATCGATTACAATATGTGACTTAGTCTTCCTCTTTCCACGTGCCCACGTTTGAATGGACAGGCCAAGACGATGCCGCCGCTTACGCTGATGAGTCCTTACCTCTGCTGCTCCTCCTGTGAACAAAGAAACAACAAATATGTCAGTAGCACCTGCTGCAAATGAAGAGTGTTCGTTCTTTAAAATTAGCGAAATATGCATTCAAACATTTATCTAAAACAGTAAACAAAATGATTCTAAACAGCCTGAAAACTTGCCAGAAGACATAAAATGTTACCAGAAGGCCATTGCCACTAAGACAGCTGGCCAATCTGCCTTCAACTGGAATTCATCCCTGGGTGGGACGATCTCTGACTGCAATTCGTCCCTGGGTGGGACGAATTCTGCAATTCGTCCTTGGGTGAGACGATCTCTGACTGTAATTCGTCCTTGGGTGGGACGAATTCTTCTGTGTTGAAGAAGTCGACCTGCTGCTGCTCCAATGTCAATTCCTGAGACCTGCAAAACACCTCCAAACAAGGGGGTTATGTAATTGGGGCCATTTTGGGACGACCCAGATGGTCGGATTCTCCCAATTTGGCCTCTACCCTCGAGAATTTGATCTCGCCGCCTGCAAGTCAGTGAAACAACAAAGCGACACAAAACATACTAGAATCTGACCAAAAGGTATGAAATTGCAGCTGTGAGTTAACCAAACATAATAACACAAAATGCAACCTGGAAAAGTAATCTAGAATGCTCTAAAACCTAGAAAGTGCGGGGGTGCCCAAGTGGGCCTCCCACCGTTGGCACTTGATTTCGGCGCCAATCCACTAGGGATGGGCCCAAAACATTTTAGGATTGGGGAGGTCAGCGAATTGGTTGGTTCAAGTGTCCATATGTTGGATTTAGGTCCGATTCAAGATTCCAAAAGCCACCCAACAACCTCCCTTGCAAAAGAGATTGGTGGATGTGGGAAGGTGAACCAAAAGGGATGCAAATGGGTCTTCAACTCGGCAGCACTTCGTTTCTTGAAAACTCCTTCCACCTGTATATTTTGGGTGAGAAAAGTCCCACCTTTTATAGACCCATGGGGTCTCTTTTGGTAGGGAAGCACAAATGCCATGTGTTGGTCATAGGCGCCATGTGGCACTCTTGTCTTCCCATGAGGGAGGGGAGTCCTCCGTTGACTTGGGCTTTGATAAATGCCTTTTGTGACAGTCTTCTAACGGCCCCTCTGTCCACCTACACACACGTGTGAGGCAGGATTCATCAACTGACTGTTCTGGGCTGCCACTTGGTGCCATTTGTCTTTTTGCCCGTTAAGCTTAGAATTCGTCCCACCCGGGGACGGATTCAGAATTCGTCCTGGGGTGGGACGGATTCTATTTTGAATTCGTCCCTGGGAGAGACGAACACTGGGCAAAGTGTCCAAGTGTGCCAAATTGATTCTTGACCTTACAAAATTGCTATGAAAGTGGTTAAGACCACTGTTCAACCTCTGAGGGCTGCCCTGGGGGCTGTGTTTGTCAAAGCGATCAGTGTTTGCAGTCACATAATCGGATTGGTGTTGTTTTGGTGTCTACAGATGCCCCTTTTTTGGAAGCGCTGTGGGTGACGCGGTGCTGAGCAAAAATAGATAACCAAAGCACTAATGATTAGGGTTTCTTGGTAACCTAACCAACTTTTGATGCCCCAAGTATGGAAAGGACATGCATTCTTGAATCCTTACTTCTGACGAGCTAAGGAATTTGATTTCAAGTATTAACCTGTTTTGTTGAGGTGTGACTTGAACTTAGACATTGATCAGTCATGAACAGGCAAAGGGCATTTTTATCCTCAGGGGGAACCTTGTTTTCATGATTCACGAAATGCCAAGTGTTTGATTAATTTGATTGTTGCTTGTTTACTGCCCCAAACAGGAGCGTGATTGTCTTTGTCAATGATTCTTTGAATGCATGTCGTTTTCCTTAATTGGGTGTGTGATTTTTGGTTGGTGACTAAGTGTGACTACCCCCTCAAGCGACGAATCGATGAGGGAATGACCTTCGTGAGAGAAGCGACGAGTCGCTTGACCCAAGATGACTTGTGCAAGGGTGCCTTTAAAGGGTTTACCATTAAGCGTGTGCAATTTTTCCAACATTTGGACCTATTTTTGGTGGGTGTTAACCCTTTTGGTGATGTCGTAATTAGGTGAAATCATCAAAAATCTAACTTCCCGTGGAGCGGTCCGGCTATTGTAGCCTTCTTGGGGAAGTAGGAGAGCGATAATTTGGACCTCGACATCGATTTTATTTTCCTAGAGGTTAAGTGCAAGAGCACTTATGTCCGGCAATGTTTTTTGCTGTGTTTTTGTTGAATTTTGTATTGTTTTTGAGTGGGCTTTGACCCTTTTGTGATGTCGTTTGGGGATGAAATTGTCTAAAATCCGTCTTCCCGTGTAGCGGTCCGACTATGGTAGCCTTCTTAAGGAGTATGATAGTGACAATTTGTGACTCCAATGTCGATTTTGTATGCCCTTGTTGTCAGGTGCAGTAGCAATCCTGTCGGGCAATTTTATTGTCTGTTTTTAGTGCATTTTTAGTCATTTTATTTATTTATTTTTTTTTTTTTTGTGCTGGCCTGAATTCGTCCCTGGGTGGGATGAATTCCAGCTGATGAATTCGTCCCTAGGTGGGACGAGCGCTAATCAGAGCGCTCGTCCCACTCAAGGACGAATTCCAATGCAAAAGGCCTATTTAATGGCCAAAACTTGATTTTGGGCTCATTTGTGTCATTTTTTCCTTGCAATTTTGGAGCTCTGGGAGGAGGAGGTAATTCTGCGAAGCAAAGCGCTGCTGGAATTCTCTCTGCCATCATGAGTGCACAAACTGGTTCGAGCGGCGGAGCCAAGGCAAAACCTGTAAGTGTCCCTAGAGTTTTTTTTGCTTTTATTTAATGCATTGTTTTTGTGTTGACGCTTTTCAAAACTTTAAGATTTTTTGTGATGTTTTTGTTTAATAGTTAAGGTTAGAAACCCTAGAACTAAAAATTTGATCTGTTATATATATATATATTTTTTTTTTGCTTTGTAGGTTGTTAGGAGCCGGTACCGTGTACCCGCTGCATTTACTGAGGCGCGGTTGGCATTGACCGATGATGACTGGGAATGGCTTGATGCCCTTGGGCTCAAGCAGGTGGGTCGACTGGAGCCTGTCATTTCAGATCAGGCCTATCTGACGACCCTGATCAAGCTTTGGGATCCGCGGACCAATACTTTCCATCTCCCGACAAGGGAGATGACTGTGACTCTTGAGGACGTCTATCGGTTCCTTCAGATTCCGATAGATGGTATGCCTATTAGGACATCGCCATTTGATCAGCGGACTGCTATACTTATGATATGTTTTGGGCATGGGGGGCAGCTGGGTGTAGCAAACCCGATGGAGACAGCCGAGGTGGATTGCCATGCTGGCGGGATTTTGGTTAGCTGGTGGCAGGAGAGGGGGTTGTTAGGAGTGAGGCACGCATTCTTGATGGGCCTCATTTCTAACATTCTTCTCCCTGATTCGTCAGGCGCGAGGTTCCCGTGGAACCTGCTAGATTTGGTGTGGCATTTGGCAGAGTGCCCGATAGAGGCACCGTTGATTTTGAGATGGGGACAAACTTTGTTGGCACAGCTCTACGGGAGTCAGATGGGGTCCGCTGTCGACGGCGGAAGGGTGTTAGTTGCGCTTTTTGTTGCAATGTCGGGGTTGGCAAGCACATAGTCGTTGAGATGCCTCACCGGGTTACCGTGGACGACTCGGGTGGTGATGGAGGATGAGGAGATTGGTTACGCAGTTCTGTGGCAACGGTCTGCGGAGCAGGGGCAGAGTCGGCGATGGGCAGTTGCCGTTGAGCACTACACTGATGCCTTTTCTCAGCTCACTCCAGGGGAGGTGTTTTGGCGTCCCTATCGGGACTGTCTAGCATAGCCTGAGGCTGGAGAGTGGCTCCGACGGGTACAGAGGGAGCGATGGTTGACTGGGCGGCACGGGACGGAGCATGATTTCTTTCCGTATCGCCGGGTTACTTGACAGTTTGGGGTGCGCCAGGGGTTTCCTGGTGAGCCCGTAGTCTATCGACGTCGGGGATACGAGAGGGATCTGGAGCCACCGGTCACCGCACCATTAGGCGAGGAGTCGGATGCGGTGATTGAGGTCCCAGATTTGGATGACGTCGGTACCACCACTGAGTATGACTCGTGGTGGGTATTGCGGCGTTGGAGAGGAGAGGGGCCACTGGGAGGCACGGAGGCGGTAGTGGAGGATGCTGAGGAAGCAGGGGGTGATTGGGGGGGCCGTTGGATGATGCAGATATGGTGGATGTGGGAGATGAGGATGTGGACTTGGGTGTTCCGGAGTAGCCGGACATGCAGGATGTGGAGGAGCAGTTGGAGCCTGAGCAGGCTACTGTCCCCGCGAGTCCTATGCGTTCGGAAGATACAAAGGAGGTGGGGTCAGATGTAGGTGTTGAGATTGCTCGACTGACAAAGCTGCTGTGGATGTGGGATCTGGAGTTGGGGGATGTGCGACAGGAGAGGGATATTTTGTGGGCTCAGTTGGCAGAGCGGGATAGATTTTTGGCGCAGCGTGATGATGCATTTTCTATCTATCATCGACGAGAGGCAGACTGGTGTCTGTACCGGATAGACTTGGAGATGGAGGTCATCAGCCTTGGCGGGTGGCTACCTGAACCTTCAATCAGTAGATCTTCTCGACAAACGAGGGATAGTTTGACTAAGCAGTCAGCATCATCTCGTCGTAGGCGGTTAGATGAGGGGGGTGGTAGCAGGCATGATGCGGGGGCTAGTAGTAGCCTCCCTGCAGGGTCTCGTAGGACCCACACCACGGGGGGTAGTTCTCGTCGCACCGATCCTACGTGATCATGGTGGTCGACGCCTTAGGTTGGGTTTTTGGATATGATTGCGGGGTCTGAGGACCGGTTTTGTAGCCTACGAGCATATTTTTGACGATATATATATATATACCGGTTTTATTTTTGGTTTTGTACATGTGATGATGTGATTTTTTGTTATGCATGTTTATTTATTTTGATGAATGCAGATGTTATGATAAATGTATATGTTTTTGATGTCTATGTGATATGCGAGGTGAAATGGATGAATGACATTTGTGATGATTGTACTGTAGGCTGTTTAAGAAGCTCTTTATTTACATGGTTTTTCTGTTTTTTTTTTTTATGGTATTATAAGGATGATAATTAGCGCAGATGGTTTTGGGATGAATGTAATATTTTCTGAGATTCAGTCAGTTTTAACTCACCATCCATGACTGTACTTTATCTTACAAGACTTTTTGACCAAGGTAGAATCGGACTTATTTTTGACCCAGCTTATTTCATATCCCTCGTGTGTGCAATTGAGTTCATTTAGTGGTATTTGTTAGGATACCTCCAGTGCCAGATGGGATTTCAACCGAACCTGTACTGAGGATCACCTAATTAGCTCCACGAATTCCTTTTTTGTATGTACTAAGATTGATCTGCGGTGTAATTCAAGATGCCATAAGCTAGCTCATCCACATGCAAATATTGATCTGTACGCAAGTTAATGTGACAGATATACCATCATGCAGGAGGTTTACTTCTGTTACCTATTGGCTATCAACCAAATTGGTACTGAAGCTTGCCTTATGACCTATAGAATGCTGAGAGTTCCAGGGATTCAAGGTCAACTCCCTTCTTTTCTTCAATTGTATTGGGATACTTGCTCGTTTGTAGTGATAATATCACTGTTTATTTTGATTTGTTTTTCTTTTGAGCAAGGGATTGGGGATTTGTAGTGATGAAAATCACTATCGTTTGTGCCCTTTGATGTATGCACTGTATTTTGTCAAATTTTGGAGTTTTGACATTTTGCAAATTTTTTGTGTTTTACAACTGTTGAGAACTTTAAGGATTCTTAGGGAATTGGGTAGGGAGGATGCTTGTCCTTTTGCCAACTCTCAACATTCTAGGGGTCATTCGCACATTGGGATGAGCAAGATAACCGTTTCGCTTGTGGTGACCTAGATTATTTTGTAGGTCTCGTCATTCGTTCACACAATTTGGGAATTTTAGTGTTTTGATTTGTGTTGGGATGTTACGAAGGTGTATTTCAAGTATGACTCTACCTTCGTAAAATCTATTCGACTTGATACACTACATGGCTAAAGAGGAAAATGATGACTGAATTACTGAAACTCTTGGTACATTCCCAGACCACTGACTGTAGTGTGGTAAAAGTTATGCATGGTGTTTTTGTTGCTTTTGTAAAATGGAACAATGCGGGACAGGATGGACTATCAGATCTATTGCAGCTTATGGTGCCTTTGACCTGTATGACTACAAATATGCAATGTATGGATGCAATGCTTAATGCAACTATGTATTTTTGTAATTTTAATGGATTGTTTTTGGTGAAGGTGAAGATGAGGTGCGAGAATTTGAATTTTTTGATGAATTTGAGTATGCCTAGAATTGAGATGCAAATTTTTGTTGTTTTTGATGATTTTTGTTGTTTTTTTTTTTAAATTTCTTGATTTTTTTTGACCAAGCGATTGCGATAATCGTTGGAGCTTTTTGGGTTGACCAAGAGATTGCGATAATCCTTGGAGCTTTTTGTATTGACCAAGAGATTGCGATAATCCTTGGAGCTTTTTGGATTTTTGACCAAGTGATTGCGTTAATACTTGGAGCTTTTGGGGTGACCAAGTGATTGCGATAATCCTTGGAGCTTTTTGGGTTGACCAAGAGATTGCGATAATCCTTGGAGCTTTTTGTATTGACCAAGAGATTGCGATAATCCTTGGAGATTTTTGGATTTTTGACCAAGTGATTACGATAATACTTGGAGCTTTTTGGGTGACCAAGAGATTGCGATAATCCTTGGAGCTTTTTTTTTTTTTTTTGGCTTTCTTAGATATGAAATGGTCGCAAATGACTGATATTCAAGGGTTCTTTTTCCTTGATACCGTCAAGAGAAGCTAGCCTGTACATTCACTGTCCTATTTTGCTATCAATGACATAAGGACCTAACCAATTTGCCACGAATTTGTCTCTCATATGGGACGGAAAACTAGAGTTTTGTTGGTTTTCCTTCAAAACCAAATGACCAACCCGAAAGTCTCTTAGGTGAACTTTCATGTTGTAAGCTTTCTTAAGCCGCTCTTGATAGATACATAAGTGCTCAAGAGCATTAATGCGTCGTTCGTCAAGCAACGTAAGTTGGTCTAATCGGGCCTTTCGCGTAGTGTTATCATCGATGAACTCCTGCATTGATATGCACAGGGAAGGAATTTCTAACTTGAGAGGCATTACTGCCTCTAAGCCATACACCAGTGAAAACGGAGTTGCCCCAGTGGGCGTCCGAATGCTAGTGCGATAAGCCCAAAGGGCAAGTGGGATTTGTATGTGCCAATCCTTATGACTGTCTACGATGGTATTTTTAAGGATGGCGACTAGCGTTTTGTTTGACGCCTCTGCTTGCCCATTTGCTTGCGGATAATAGGGTGTTGAAAAGCTGTGCTAAATTTTGTACTTTGTGGTTAAAGCACACACGTCTTTGTTCTTGAATGATGGTCCATTATCCGAGATTATTTTGGATGGAATACCAAAACGACATATGCTGTAATGCAAAATGAACTCCGCAATGCGGGGTCCTATCGTAGAGGTTAACGAAATTGCTTCCACCCATTTGGTAAAATATTCTGTGGCCGTTATGATAAACATGTGACGGCCTGACGATGCAGGGGAGATCTTTCTGATTAGATCGAGGCCCCACTACGAAAATGGCCAAGCATATTGGACTGTCTGTAGGGCCTGGGAAGGTGCGTGCATTAAATTGGCATGATGTTGACATTTCACACACCTCTTGACATACACGCAGCAATCTCGCTCTAAAGATGGCCAATAATAGCCCATGCGAAGAATGCACTTTGCAATGGCCATACCACTAAAGTGGCCACCACATGTACCGTCATGCACTTGGGCGACAGCCCAAGTGGACTCTTGCTGGTCCAAACAACGAAGAAGAATTCCGTCATAGCTTTGACGATACAAAATGTCTCCTATCAAGACATATTTTGCCGCTTTCTATTTGAATTTTTGTTTTGCGGCATGCGTCAATCCAAAGGGTAGATTACCCAACTTGAGGTAGTCTCTTATGGGTAAATACCAGTCCTGTTGATCGGATACCTCGACAGTTTGAATAGCTAATCCCTTTTGGAGTTCTTCCCTAACAAATGCTGATTGGGATAGAACTTGTAAGAATAGCGTTGTGTTGCTATTAATGGGAGTGGGGGAAAACAAAGACCCCCAATTGGCACATTTCAAATAGTATTTGATTCGAAAGAACTTATCCGAAGATGGTTCGATTTGGATCATGTGGACTCCTGGCGTCAATTTTGAGCTTGCGCGCTCCATCGCGGGTTGCGATAAGGTTTTGACCTGAATGGTTGTTATATCATCGGAAAGGTCTTGCGGGATTAGTGACCCCAAGGAGGCCATTGTGTCCGCAAAATGATTCGATGATCGAGGGAGTGCCTCGATGTCATACCACTCAATTTTTGCCAGGAATTTATCCACAAGGGCTTTATAGGCCTTCAAAATTGGGCATTTACATTGATATACCCCTTTGACTTGATTGACGATTAACAGCAAATCACCAAATATGTTTAGTCTTTTGATGTTCATGGCGATTGTTGTTTGAAGACCTAGGAGCAAGGCTTCATATTCTGCATTATTGTTGGTGCACTGGAAATTTAATTTAAATGACAGGGGCATTGGACCGCCCTACGGTGTGAAGAATACAATTCTCGCGCCACCACCTTGCTCGCATTTAGAACCATCGAAAAATAAGGTTATGTCGGCTTGAGATTCAAGCTCTTCAGAATCTAGCGATTCTGAGACATGGAAGACCCCATCATCATGTAGTTCTATGACTAGAGGCTGATCGTCTTCAAGAGGAGCCTCTGCTAGTTGATCGGCTATGACTTGTCCTTTTATAGATTTTTGCCCAATAAACTCAATGTCAAATTCCGTCAACAACATGATCCATTTCACCGTGCGACTACTATGATAAGTATGACTCATCATGTATCACAATGGATTCTCCTTAGACACAACATACGTAGTGTTGCTCAGCATGTAGTGTCGTAGCCTCTTTGTAGCAAACACCACTGCCAAGCAGAGTTTCTCAATGTATGCATAGTTAAATTCGTAACTGACCAGGGTGCAGCTAAGATAGTAAGTAGCCTGTTATTTGTGAAGTTCATTCTTCTGGGCTAGCATTGCACCTAGTGCCACCTCGCAGCCGAGATGTATAAGTAGAACGGCACACCTGGTCTAGGTGGTGCCAATACCGCGGCAAAGCCAAGTACTGTTTGATTTCTTCAAAGGTCGATCGGAACTCGTCATCCCAATGAAATGTGACCCCCTTGTGCAATAATTTGTTCATGGGTCGGCATTTGTCGGATAATTGCGCTATGAAGCGTTTAATCGACGCGACCTTTCCTTGCAGACTTCGAGCCGCTTGATAGTGGTTGGGGGAGCCATTTCAAGGATTGCCTTGACTTTGTTTGGGTCCACTTCGATGCCTCTCTTTGAGACTATAAAACCTAAGAGTTTTCCAGATGTGACGCCGAACACGCACTTCTTGGGATTTAGTCTGACCTTATGCTCTATGAGGCGATCGAGAATCTTGCTTAAGTCACCGAGATGATCTGAGCGCAAGAGAGACTTGGCTAACAAATCATCCATGTAATCTTCCAAAGTTTTGTGCATGTAATCATGGAAGATATAAGTCATAGCACGTTGGTATGAAGCGCCAGCTTTTTTAAGGCCAAAAGGCATGACCTTATAGCAAAATGTCCCCCAAGGCGTTTTGAATGCCGTTTTGAGTTGGTCTTCAAGATTGATACGAATTTGATTGTATCCTGAGAAACCATCCATTAGGGAGAGCATTTCGTGACCTGTTGTAGCGTCTACCAATGTGTCGATTATTGGCAAGCGGAAATCATCCTTAGGACTCGCTTTGTTTAGGTCTTAAAAGTCGGTGCATATGCGAATCCTCCCGTCGGGCTTCTTGACGGGAACCATGTTGGACAACCATGGCAGATAATCCACGCAGATGACAAATTATGCATCCAACAGCTTTTGTAATTCATATTTGACCATCAAGGCCACTGTTGGGTGCATCTTTCTTAGTTTTTGCTTTACAAGCTTGATTTTCGGATCAAGCATTAAATTGTGCATGACTAGCTGCGGGTCTAGTCCTGGCATATCTTTGTACGACCATGCAAAAACTTCCTTCTTCTCTTTGAGAAGGGCAATATATTCGGCTTGCTCTTTGGGGGAAAGGCTTACCCCCAGCTTGAGAATCCGTGGATTCATTGGATCTGTGTTGATGTCTACGTCAGTCGTCTCCTCGACTAACATGTGGGATCCATCCTCCAACTGATGTGGAGTTGGGATTAAATGGATATCATCAGCTGAGTTAAGATCTACGTTTGGAACCTCGGGTCCCTCTTCAGCTTGAAAAATATCCTGAGTTGTCCTTGGGGTAAAATGAAGCATTTCACCGAAAGGCCAGTACTCTGATGGTGACAATGGTGAATTGACGTGATCCCAGTCGATGGCATCCATGTCTAGATGCAATGACCGTGATGGATCGGTCGGATTGTGGATGGGTGCGGTCAAATCAATGGAGATCATGTGGATGGAATGAATTTGGTCTCCAGAACCGTGGGTGTGATGACTTGATTCTTTTAGATGTTCCATATACTCTGGATCTAGCTCTACAAGAACAGGCATGAATGGATCCTCTCTAGGTGCAAATTCATCTCTATGTGTGAAAAGGAAGGCGGGGTCTTCCCTCGGCACTGCTGTTATGATGGGATCTCGAGGTGGACGATGCTCATCTTGAATTTGGAGCCATAGGTCTAACACTTGGTCCCACCTCGTTGGGTCTACGTGCCATTCATGCCCTAGCAGTATGCCCATCTATCCCATTAGATCTTCATGAGTTAGAGTGCGGTGATGTCGTCGCGCATGTCTGAGATAGTCCATTTTAGTTTCATATTCTGAATCGCTTTCATAGATCCAAAATCATTCATCCTCTTCAGCATATGTTGCTTGCGACATTGAAGACTCTTCCTGTTCCAGTGAATTAATCTGGTCCCATTGCGGTTGTTCCACTCTTAGTGGAGGGACCTAATTCTCTTGAGACTATGTTATTTCATCTGGAACCTCTAAGGGGAACAGTTTTAGAAAGATGTCTGGCAGCCGTTGATGTTCTTTTTGAGGATTAATCTCTGAACTTTCGCTTCTCTCTAGCAAAGAAGAGGGATTACTGCTGCTGCCAGGGGTGTTTGTTGACCATGGGAGGTAGTCTCCCAATGTGTATTATGTATTCTTATCCTCGGTTACATAGACGTCTCCTCCATTTTTAGGGGCTAGGAGCGTTAAATTTGTCTTTGTTACAATGTGTGACTTAGTCTTCCTCCTTTCGCGTGCCCATGATTGCAATGGGCGGGCCAAGATGATGCCGTCGCTGATGTCGATGAGTTCCTAACCTCCGCTGATTCTCCTGCGAACAAAGAAACAACCAAGATGTCAGTAGCATCTACCAGAAATGAAAAGTGTTTGTTCTCTAAAACTAACAAAATATACATGTAAACATTTTCCTGAAACAATAAATACAGTGAGTCCAAATGGCTTCAAAACTTGACAGAAGATAGGAAAAGTTACCAGAAGGCCACTGCCACTGAGACAGCTGATCAATCTACCTTCAACTAGAATTCGTCCCTGGGCAGGATGAATTCTGACTGCAATTCATCCCTGGGTGGTACGAATTCTTATGTGTTGAAGAAACCGACCTGCTGCTGCTCCAATGTCGAATCTCGAGACCTGCAAAACGCCTGCAAACAGGGGGGTTATGTAATTGGGGCCATTTTGGGACGACCCAGATGGTCGGATTCTCCCAATTTGGCCTCTACCCTCGGGAATTTGATCTCGACACCTGCAAGTCAGTAAAACAACAAAGCGACACAAAACATACTAGAATTTGACCAAAAGTTACAAAATTGCAGCTATGGGTTAGTCAAACCTAATAACACAAAATGCAACCTGAAAAAGTAATCTAAAATGCTCTAAAACTTAAAATAGGACTTGGGGAGTGTGGGGGTGCCCAAGTGGTCCTCCCACCGTTGGCGCTTGATTTTGGAGCCAATCCAATAGGGATGGGCCCAAAACTTCTTAGGATTGGGGGGTTGGCGAATTGGTTGGTTCAGGTGTCCATGTGTTGGATTTGGGTCAGGTTCGAGCTTCCAAAGGCCACCCAACAACCTCCCTTGCAAAGAGATTGGTGGATGTGGGAAGGTGAACCAAAAGGGATGCAAGTGGGTCTTCAAATCGACAAAGACTTCGTTGCTTGAAAACTCCTTCAACCTGTCTATCTTGGGTGAGAAAAGTCCCACCTTTTATAGACCCATGGGGTCTCTTTTGGGAGGGAAGCACAAATGCCATGTGTTGGTCATAGGCGCCATGTGGCAATCTTGTCTTCCCATGAGGGAGGGGAGTCCTCCGTTGACTTGGGCTTTGATAAATGCCTTTTGTGACAGTCTTCTAATGGCCCCTCTGTCCACCTACACACGTGTGCAAGGCAGGAGTCATCAACTGACTGTTCTGGGCTGCCACTTGGTGCCATTTGTATTTTTTCCCGTTAAGCTTAGAATTCGTCCCACCCAGGGATGGATTCAGAATTCGTCCTGGGGTGGGACGGATTCTATTTTGAATTCGTCCCTGGGTGAGACGAATACTGGGCAAAGTGTCCAAGTGTGCCAAATTGCTTCTTGACCTTACAAAATTGCTATGAAAGTGGTTAAGACCACTGTTTATCCTCTGAGGCCTGCCCTGGGGGCTGTGTTTGTCAAAGCGATCAGTGTTTGCAGTCACATAATAGGATTGGTGCTGTTTTGGTGTCTACAGATGCCCCTTTTTGGGAATCGTTGTAGGTGACGCAGTGCTGAGCAAAAATAGATAACCAAAGCACTAATGATTAGGGTTTCTTGGTAACCTAACCAAATTTTGATGCCCCAAGTATGGAAAGGGCATGCATTCTTGAATCCTTGCTTCTGACAAGCTAAGGAATTTGATTTCAAGTATTAACCTATTTTGTTGAGGTGTGACTTGAACTTAGACATTGATCAGTCATGAACAGGCAAAGGGCGTTTTTATCCTCAGGGGGAACCTTGTGTTCATGATTCACGAAATTCCAAGCGTTTGATTGATTTTATTGTTGCTTTTTTACTGCCCTAAGCAGGAGCGTGATTGTATTTGTCAATGATTCTTTGAATGCATGTCATTTTCCTTAATTGGGTGTGTGATTTTTGGTTGGTGACTAAGTGTGACTACCCCCTCAAGCGACGAATCGATGAGGGAATGACCTTCGTGAGAGAAGCGACGAGTCGCTTGACCCAAGATGACTTGTGCAAGTGTGCCTTTAAAGGGTTTACCGTTAAGCGTTGCAATTTTTCCAACATTTGGACCTATTTTTGGTGGGTGTTAACCCTTTTGGTGATGTCGTAATGAGGTGAAATCATCGAAAATCTAACTTCCCGTGGATTGGTCCGGCTATTGTAGCCTTCTTGGGGAAGTAGGAGAGCGATAATTTGGACCTCGACATCGATTTTCTTTTCCTAGAGGTTAAGTGCAAGAGCACTTATGTCCGGCAATGTTTTTTGCTATGTTTTTGTTGAATTTTGTACTGTTTTTGAGTGGGCTTTGACCCTTTTGTGATGTCGTTTGGGGATGAAATTGTCTAAAATACGTCTTCCCGTGGAGCGGTCCGGCTATGGTAGCCTTCTTAGGGAGTATGATAGTGACAATTTGTGACTCCAATATCGATTTTGTATGCCCTTGTTGTCAAGTGCAGTAGCAATCCTGTCGGGCAATTTTATTGTCTATTTTTAGTGCATTTTTAGTCATTTTTTTTATTTATTTATTTTTTTTTGTGCTGGCCTGAATTCGTCCCTGGGTGGGACAAATTCCAGCTAGAGAATTCATCCCTGGGTGGGACGAGCGCTAATCAGAGCGCTCGTCCCACTCAAGGACGAATTCCAGTGCAAAAGGCCTATTTAATGGCCAAAACTTGATTTTGGGCTCATTTGTGTCATTTTTTCCTTGCGATTTTGGAGCTCTGGGAGGAGGAGGTAATTCTACGAAGTGAAGCGCTGCTGAAATTCTCTCTGCCATCATGAGTGCACAAACTAGTTCGAGCGGCGGAGCTGAGGCGAAACCTGTAAGTGTCCCTAGAGTTTTTTTTGCTTTTATTTAATGCATTGTTTTTGTGTTGACGCTTTTCAAAACTTTAAGATTTTTTGTGATGTTTTTGTTTAACAGTTAAGGTTAGAAACCCTAGAACTGAAAATTTGATCTGTTATATATATATATATATATATATATATTTTTTTTTTTTTGCTTTGCAGGTTGTTAGGAGCCGGTACCATGTACCCGCTGCATTTACTGAGGCGCGGTTGGCATTGACCGATGATGACTGGGAATGGCTTGATGCCCTTGGGCTCAAGCATGTGGCTTGACTAGAGCCTGTGGTTTTGGATCAGGCCTATCTGATGGCCCTGATCAAGCTTTGGGATCCACAAACCAATACTTTCCATCTCCCGACAGGGGAGATGACTGTGACTCTTGAGGACGTCTATCGGTTGCTTCGGATTCCGATAGATGGTCTCGCCTATTAGGACATCGTCGTTTGATCGCCGGATCGCTATACTTACGAGATGTTTTGGGCATGGGGGGCAGCTGGGTGTAGCAAACCCGGTGGAGACAACCGAGGTGGATTGCCAGGCTGGCGGGATTTTGGTTAGCTGGTGGCAGGAGAGGGGGTTATTAGGAGTGAGGCACGCATTCTTTATGGGCCTCATTTCTAACATTCTTCTCCCTGATTCGTCAGGCGCGAGGTTCCCGTGGAACCTGCTGGATTTGGTGTGGCAGTTGGCAGAGTGCCCGATAGAGGCACCGTTGATTCTAATATGGGGACAGACTTTGTTGGCACAGCTCTATGGGGAGTTGTATGGGGTCCGCTATCGACAACGGAAGGGTGTTAGTTGCAATTTTTTGTTGCAGTGCTGGGGTTGGCAGCACATAGCTGTTGAGAGGCCTATCGGGTTACCGTGGATGACTCGAGCGGCGATGGAGGATGAGGAGATTGGTTACGCAGTTCTGTGGTGACGGTCTGCGGAGCAGGGGGCAGAGTCGACGATGGGCAGGTGATGTTGAGCACTACACTGATGCCTTTTCTCGGCTCACTCCAAGGGAGGTGTTTTGACGTCCCTATCAGGACTGTCCAGCCTGGCCTGAGGCTGGAGAGTGGCTTCTATGGGTACAGAGGGAGCGATGGTTGACTGGGCGACACGGGATGGAGCATGAGTTCTTTCCGTATCGTCGGGTTACACGATAGTTTGGGGTGCGCCAGGGGTTGCCTGGTGAGCCCGTAGTCTATCGACGTCTGGGAGACGAGAGGGATCTGGAGCCACCGATCACCACGCCATTGGGTGAGGAGTCAAATGCGGTGATTGAGGTCCCAGATTTGGATGACTTCGGTACTACCACTGAGTATGACTCGTGGTGGGTATTGCGGCGCTGGAGAGGAGAGGGGCCACTGGGAGGAGCGGAGGCGGCAGTAGGGGTGATTGGGGGGGGGCATTGGATGATGTAGATATGGTGGATGTGGGATATGAGGATGTGGACTTGGGTGTTCCTGAGCAGCCGGACATGCAGGATGTGGAGGAGCAGTTGGAGCCTGAGTAGGCTACTGTCCCCGCAAGTCCTATGCGTCCGACAGATACAGAGGAGGTGGGGTCAGATGTAGGTGTTGAGATTGCTCGACTGACAGAGCTGCTACGAATGTGGGATCTGGAGTTGGGGGATGCGCGACAGGAGAGGGATCTTTTGCGGGCTCAGTTGGCAGAGCGGGATAGAGTTTTGGTGCAGCACGATGATGCATTGTCTATCTATCATCGATGAGAGGTAGAGTGGTGTCTGTATCGGATAGACTTGGAGAGGGAGGCATCCACCTTGGCGGGCGGATACCTGAGCCTTCGATCAGTAGATCTTCTCGACGGACGAGGGATAGTTTGACTGAGTAGTCAGCATCATCTCATCGCAGGCGGTTAGATGAGGGGGGTGGTAGTAGGCATGATGCGGGGGCTAGTAGTAGCCACCCTGCAGGGTCTCGTAGGACCCACACCATGGGGGGTAGTTCTCGTCGCACCGATCCTGCGTGATCATGGTGGTCGACGCCTTAGGTTGGGTTTTTGGATATGATTGCGGGGTCTGAGGACCGGTTTTGTAGCCTGCGGGCATCTTTTTGACGATATATATATATATATATATACCGGTTTTATTTTTGGTTTTGTACATGTGATGATGTGATTTTTTGTTATGAATGTTTATTTATTTTGAAGAATGCAGATGTTATGATAAATGTATATTTTTTTGATGTCTATGTGATATGCGAGGTAAAATGGATGAATGACATTTGTGATGATTGCACTGTAGGCTGTTTAAGAAGCTCTTTATTTACATGGTTTTTCTGTTTTTTTTTTTTTTGATGGTATCATAAGGATGATAAGTAGCGCAGATGGTTTTGGGATGAATGTAATATTTTTTGAGATTCAGTCAGTTTTAACTCACCATCCATGACTGTACTTTATCTTACAAGACTTTTTGACCAAGGTAGAATCAGACTTGTTTTTGACCCAGTTATTTCATATCCCTGTGTGTGCAATTGAGTTCATTTAGTGGTATTTGTTAGGATACCGCCAGATGCCGATGGGATTTCAACCGAACCTGTACTGAGGATCACCTAATTAGCTCCACGAATTCCTTTGTTGTATGTACTAAGATTGATCTGCGGTGTAATTCAGGATGCCATAAGCTAGCTCATCCACATGCAAATATTGATCTGTACGCAATTTAATGTGACATATATACCGTCATGCGGGAGGTTTACTTCTGTTACCTATTGGCTATCAACCAAATTGGTACTGAAGCTTGCCTTATGACCTATAGAATGCTGAGATTTCCAAGGATTCAAGGTCAACTCCCTTATTTTCTTCAATTGTATTGGGATAGTTGCTCGTTTGTAGTGATAAGATCACTGTTTATTTTGATTTGTTTTTCTTTTGAGCAAGGTATTGGGGATTTGTAGTGATGAAAACCACTATCGTTTGTGCCCTTTGATGTATGCACTGTATTTTGTCAAATTTTGGAGTTTTGACATTTTGCAAATTTTTTATGTTTTACAACTGTTGAGAACTTTAAGGATTCTTAGGGAATTGGGTAGGGAGGATGCTTGTCCTTTTGCCAACTCTCAGCATTCTAGGGGTCATTCGCACAGGGGGATGAGCAAGATAACTGTTTCATTTGTGGTGACCTAGATTATTTTGCAGGTTTCGTCTTTCGTTCACACAATTTGGGAATTTTAGTGTTTTGATTTGTGTTGGGATGTTACGTAACAAGGTGTATTTCAAGTATGACTCTACCTTAGTAAAATCTGTTCGACTTGATACACTACATGGCTAAAGAGGAAAATGATGACTGAATTACTGAAACTCTTGGTACATTCCCAGACCACTGACTATAGTGTGGTAAAAGTTATGCATGGTGTTTTTGTTGTTTTTTTAAAATGGAACAATGCGGGACAGGATGGACTATCAGAGCTATTGCAGATTATGGTGCCTTTGACCTGTATGACTACAAATATGCAATGTATGGATGCAATGCTTAATGCAGCTATGTATTTTTGTAATTTTAATGGATTGTTTTTGGTGAAGGTGAAGATGAGGTGCGAGAATTTGAATTTTTTGATGAATTTGAGTATGCCTAGAATTGAGATGCAAATTTTTGTTGTTTTTGATGATTTTTGTTGTTTTCTTTTTTGAATTTCTCGATTTTTTTTGACCAAGCGATTGCGATAATCGTTGGAGCTTTTTGGGTTGACCAAGAGATTGCGATAATCCTTGGAGATTTTTGTATTGACCAAGAGATTGCGATAATCCTTGGAGCTTTTTGGATTTTTGACCAAGTGATTGCGTTAATACTTGGAGCTTTTGGGGTGACCAAGTGATTGCGATAATCCTTGGAGCTTTTTGGGTTGACCAAGAGATTGCGATAATCCTTGGAGATTTTTGTATTGACCAAGAGATTGCGATAATCCTTGGAGCTTTTTGGATTTTTGACCAAGTGATTGCGATAATACTTGGAGCTTTTTGGGTGACCAAGAGATTGCGATAATCCTTGGATCTTTTTTTTTTTTTTGGCTTTCTTAGATATGAAATGGTTGTAAATGACTGATATTCAAGGGTTCTGTTTCCTTGATACCGTCAAGAGAAGCTAGCCTGTACGTTCCCTGTCCTATTTTTCTATCAATGACATAAGGACCTAACCAATTTGCCATGAATTTGTCTCTCATATGGGACGGCAAATTAGAGTTTTGTTGGTTTTCCTTCAGAACCAAATCACCAACCCGAAAGTCTCTTAGGTGAACTTTCATGTTGTAAGCTTTCTTAAGCCGCTCTTGATAGATACGTAAGTGCTCGAGAGCATTAACGCGTCGTTCGTCAAGCAACGTAAGTTGGTCTAATCGGGCCTGTCGCGCAGTGTTATCATCGATGAACTCCTGCATTGATATGCGCAGGGAAGGAATTTCTAACTCGAGAGGCATTAATGCCTCTGAGCCATACACCAGTGAAAATGGAGTTTCCCCAGTGGGCGTCCGAATGCTAGTGTGATAAGCCCAAAGGGCAAGTGGGATTTGTATGTGCCAATCCTTATGACTGTCTGCGACGGTCTTTTTAAGGATGGCGACTAGCGTTTTGTTTGACGCCTCTGCTTGCCTATTTGCTTGCGGATAATAGGGTGTTGAAAAGCTGTGCTGAATTTTGTACTTTGTGGTTAAAGCACGCACGTCTTTGTTCTTGAATGATGGTCCATTATCCCAAATTATTTTGGATGGAATACCAAAACGACATATGATGTAATGCAAAATGAACTCCGCAATGCGGGGTCCTGTCGTAGAGGTTAACGAAATTGCTTCCACCCATTTGGTAAAATATTCTGTGGCCGTTATGATAAACATGTGACGGCCTGACGATGCAGGGGATATCTTTTCGATTATATCGAGGCCCCACTGTGAAAATGGCCAAGCAGATTGGACTGTCTGTAGGGCTTGGGAAGGTGCGTGCATTAAATTGGCATGATGTTGACATTTAACGCACCTCTTGACATACGCGCAACAATATCGCTCTAAATATGGCCAATAATAGCCCATGCAAAGAATGCACTTTGCAATGGCCATACCACTAAAGTGGCCACCACATGTACCGTCATGCGCTTGGGCGACTGCCCAAGTGGACTCTTGCTGGTCCAAACAACGAAGAAGAATTCTGTCATAGCTTCGACGATACAAAATGTCTCCTATCAAGACATATTTTGCCGCTTTCTGTTTGAATGTTTGTTTTGCGGTGTGCGTCAATCCAAAGGGTAGATTATCTAACTTGAGGTAGTCTCTTATGGGTAAATACCAGTCCTATTGATCGAATACCTCGACTGTTTGAACAGCTAATCCCTTTTGGATTTCTTCCCTAACAAATGCTTATTGGGATAGAACTTATAAGAATAGCGTTGTGTTGCTATTAATGGGAGTGGGGGAAAACAAAGACCCCCAGTTGGCACGTTTCAAACAGTCTCGAATTCGAAAGAACTATCTGAAGATGGTTCGATCTGGATCATGTGGACTCCTGGCATCAAGTCTGAGCTTGCGCGCTCCATCGCGGGTTGCGATAAGGTTTTGACCTGAATGGTTGTTATATCACCGGAAAGGTCTTGTGGGATTACTGACCCCAAGGATGCCATTGTGTCCGCAAAACGATTCGATGATCGAGGGAGTGCCTCTATGTCATACCACTCAAGTTTTGCCAGGAATTTATCCACGAGGGCTTTATAGGCCTTCAGAACTGGGCATTTGCATTGATATACCCCTTTGACTTGATTGACGATTAACAGTGAATCACTAAAGATGTTCAGTCTTTTTATGTTCATGGCGATTGTTGTTTGAAGACCTAGGAGCAAGGCTTCATATTCTGCATTATTGTTGGTGCACTGGAAATTTAATTTAAATGACAGGGGCATTGGAGTGCCCTGCGGTGTGAAGAATACAATTCCTGCGCCACCACCTTGCTCGCATTTAGAACCATCGAAAAATAAGGTTATGTCGGCCTGAGACTCAGGCTCTTCAAAATCTGGCGATTCTGATACATGGAAGACCCCATCATCGGGTAGTTCTATGACTAGAGGCTGATCATCTTCAAGAGGAGCCTCTACTAGTTTATCGGCTATGACTTGTCCTTTTATAGATTTTTTCCCAATAAACTCAATGTCAAATTTTGTCAACAACATGATCCATTTCGCCGTGCGACTACTATGATAAGTGCGACTCATCATGTATCGCAATGGATTATCCTTAGACACAACATACATAGTGTTGCTCAGCATGTAGTGGTGTAGCCTCTTTGTAGCAAACACCACTGCCAAGCAGAGTTTCTCAACGTATGCATAGTTAAGTTCGTAACTGACCAGGGTGCGGCTAAGATAGTAAGTAGCTTGTTCTTTGTGAAGTTCATTCTTCTGGGCTAGCATTGCGCCCAGTGCCACCTCAGTAGCTGAGATGTATAAGTAGAACGGAACACCTGGTCTAGGTGGTGCCAATACTGGCGGCGAAGCCAAGTACTGTTTTATTTTGTCAAAGGCTAACTGGCACTCGTCATCCCAATGAAATGTGACCCCCTTGTGCAATAATTTGTTCATGGGTCGGCATTTGTCAGATAATTGTGCTATGAAGTGTTTAATCGACGCGACCTTTCCTTGTAGACTTCTGAGCTGCTTGATAGTGGTTGGGGGAGCCATTTCAAGGATTGCCTTGACTTTGTTTGGGTCCACTTCGATGCCTCTCTTTGAGACTATAAAACCCAAGAGTTTTCCAGATGTGATGCCGAACACGCACTTCTTGGGATTCAGTCTGACCTTATGCTCTATGAAGCAATCGAGAATCTTGCTTAAGTCATCGAGATGATCTGAGCGCAAGAGAGACTTGGCTAACAAATCATCCATGTAATCTTCCAAATTTTTGTGCATGTAATCGTGGAAGATATAAGTCATAGCACGTTGGTATGTAGCACCAACATTTTTAAGGCCAAAAGGCATGACCTTATAGCAAAATGTCCCCCAAGGCGTTGTGAATGCCGTTTTGAGTTGGTCTTCAGGATTGATACGAATTTGATTGTATCCTGAGAAACCATCCATTAGGGAGAGCATTTCGTGACCTGTTGTAGCATCTACCAATGCGTCGATGCTTGGCAAGGGGAAATCATCCTTAGGACTCACTTTGTTTAGGTCTCGAAATTTGGTGCATATGCGAATCCTCCCGTCGGGCTTCTTGACGGGAACCATTTTGGACAACCATGGCGGATAATCCACGCAGATGACAAATTTTGCATCCAACAGCTTTTGCAATTCGTCTTTGACCATCAAGGCCACTGTTGGGTGCATCTTTCTTATTTTTTGCTTTACAGGCTTGATTTTCGGATCAAGCGTTAAATTGTGCATGACTAGTCGCGGGTCTAGTCCTGGCATATCTTTGTACGACCATGCAAAAACTTCCTTCTTCTCTTTGAGAAGGGCAATATATTCGGCTTGCTCTTCGAGGGAAAGGCTTACCCCCAGCTTGAGAATCCATGGATTCATTGGATCTGTGCCGATGTCTACGTCAGTCGTCTCCTCGACTGACATGTGGGATCCGTCCTCCAACTGATGTGGAGTTGGGATTAAATGGATATCATCAGCTGAGTTAAGATCTGCATTTGGAACCTCGGGTCCCTCTTCAGCTTGAAAAATATCTTGAGTTGTCCTTGGGGTAAAATGAAGCATTTCACCGAAAGGCCGAGACTCGATGGTGACAATGGTGAATTGACGCGATCCCAGTCGATGGCATCCATTTCTAGATGCAATGACCGTGATGGATCGGTCGGATTGCGGATGGGTACGATCAAATAAATGGAGATCATGTGGATGGAATGAATTTGGTCTCCAGAACTGCGAGTGTGATGACTTGATTCTTTTAGATGTTCCCTATACTCTGGATCTGGCTCTATGGGAACAGGCACGAATGGATCCTCTCTAGGTGCAAATTCATCTCTATCTGTAAAAAGGAAGGCGAGGTCTTCCCTCGGCACTGCTGTTATGATGGGATCTCGAGGTGGACAATGCTCATATTGAATTTGGAGCCATAGGTCTAACACTTGGTCCCACATCGCTGGGTCTATGTGCCATTCATGCCCTAGCAGTATGCCCATCTGTCCCATTAGATCTTCATGAGTTAGAGCACGGTGATGTCGTCGTGCATGTCTGAGATAGTCCATTTCAGTTTCATCTTCTAAATCACTTTCATAGATCCAAAATTGTTCATCCTCTTTAGCATCTGTTGCTTGCGACATTGAAGACTCTTCCTGTTCCAGTGAATTAATCTGGTCCCATTGCGGTTGTTCCACTCTTAGTGGAGGGACCTGATTCTCTTGAGACTGTGTTATTTCGTTTGGAACCTCTAAGGGGAACAGTTTTAGAAAGATGTCTGGTAGTCGTTGATGTTCTTTTTGAGGATTAATCTCTGAACTTTCGCTTCTCTCTAGCAAATAAGAGGGATTACCGTTGTCGCTGTGGGTGTTTGTTGACCATGGGAGGTAGTCTCCCAATGTGTATTCTGTATTCGGATTGGCATAAGGATCCAATGCCAATCCCCCCTTGTTGCCTATTTCTAGGCCTTGCATATTTTCAACCAAGATGTCTAATGGCAGGGGATGGTTGAACCCTACCCCTAACTTGTCATATGGCATCTGATATCTTGGTTGGCAAAGGATCCGCATCCCTTGCTCATATCTGCCGAGCCCGTATCCATGCCAATTGCAATGGCCTAGATATTTTAGGGCAAATTTTGGGTTTGACAGATAATTGATGTTTTCAACAAAAGGCTCTTCATCTGTTTCCTTTTGTTGGCATGGTTCAAGACCATGATCAAAGCCCCCATACACAAAATTTTTTTGGTTCGATGGGTAGCCTAGAGGGACGATTGTTCCAATGGGAAGGTGAGGTCTTCCCATGTCTTGTACTAACTCTAGTGTGGGGGTTGCCACAACATTTTGCACTAAGTATTCCCCCAGGCCTGTACTGGCCATTTCAACAGTGATTGTTGATGATTGGGTGGGAGGAAACGGTAGTCCTTCCTGAGTCCATTCTATGTTTGGTGGTTCAGGAATATTGGTTTCCGTTGCATTGGGCGCTTCCTCTGTTGTTATTGTTGAAATTGTGGGCAACTTTTCTTCTAAGGGCTTAACCTCTTCCATGATTTGTTTTCCCTTGTCCTTCTGTTGGGCCATGATAAATGGCGTTGATGATGAAGGAGTCGATGATGAAGTCTCACCTGGCTGGGATTTTGTCTTGTTGGCCACCAGTGGTGCTTGCGGTATTGGACCCTGTTTAGATGGATTTAATTGGAAATCCAAGTGCGTTGAAGGGAGGGTCGATTGAGGTATGAATTGTACCGCATTACAATACTTGAAGGGCTCTAAGTCCATTGGGACTACATGTATTTCTCCTTCATAAGCATACTTCAAGCACTGGTGGGCGATCGAAGGGACACATTTCATATCCCCCGATCCAAGGCCGCCCTAGCAAGTATATTATAAGCCATTTCACCTTCCAAAGACATGGCACAAGTGTAGGTATTGACTTTTGTCCTACCCGGATCGGCGTAACGACTGTGTCGACTATCAAGCATATTGCATCATTAAAAGCTCGCAGTGTGTACGTGGAGGCTATGATGTGAGAGGTTGGAAGCTTCAAATGCTTCAAGGCTGCAGTAGTTATGATGTTACTGGACGAGCCAGTATCTATCAGCACTCTCTTGTACGGAATCCCGTTGACCCGCGCGATTATGTGCAGGGGTGGATCTGCCATGTCATTTGATATCATCTTGACCTCATCTTCTCTGAATGTGATGATCGGCTCTATACATTGTTTCACATGTAAAGGTGTTGAAAGAATTTTCCTCGTGGGGTTGTAATTCAATGGCTTTTAAAATGTCCATAAGAGCTTCTCTATGGGGAGCTGATTGTTGAATAAGCTCGTAGATGGATAGCCTAGCCGACGTGGTCCGCAAACTCTGCGTGAGTTTGGTTCTTATCGTGACCTCAGGTCTAGGCGGAGGTAACTACGTTGGGCTTTATTGAGGATGTGATGTTGCCGAAACTTCCCTCGTAGCTACCTTAGGGGCAGCTGTTGGGTACCTTATGTTCCTTGTTACTATGCTAATCATTCCCACAAATCCCTGTGTGGGAAGATCTTGTCGCACCTCGTTAATCTGGAGTGGTTTTGTTTGTGCCTCGTGGGCTGGCAAGGGGTCCTTGAATACCCCCATTTTTTGGTTGTTTGGTGCGATGGGATTGTCCACAACTAATGTTTGGTTGTCGATCAAATCCTAGACTAGGTCTTTGAATTTCCAGCACCCATTCAATTCATGTCCTCTGCGCCTATGGAATCTGCAATACAATTCCTCTCTGTACCCCCTAGGCTTGGGAATGTTAGGGTCTATAATTTGGATTTCCGGCAGAGTGACTAAATTTGCCGCTGACAAGCGGTCAAATAAGGAGTCCTTAGACTTCGCATATGGGGTGAAATTTTGCCTAGGGCGACGCGGGTAATTTTTCTCCTGTCTTCTATTATCTCTTTCATATGCAGGAGGCACTGCCTGGTAGTTAGCCTTTTGAGGCTACGTTTCTTGCACAGGAACGGGAACATTTATCGCAACTTGGTTGACTGCAGCGTGTTGTGGTTGCGTTGTCCCAGTTTTAGTGGTTTTATTCCACTCTTTCTTCTTAGTCTTGGCAATTGCACCTTCACCTATCTTAATCTCTTCTATGACTCTGGCTTGCACCAAAGATTCTTCTAAGTTGTCGTATTGTCACAGCAACAATAGACCAGAGATTGACTTTAAGCAACTTTTTGTGAACATCTGTGTGAGATCAGACATAGGAGGACAGTAGGGTAACCTATAAAGCAAAGCTCTCCATCGATTCCTGTATGCTGCCATAGTTTCCTCTTCAAATTGCTTGAGGCTCGCTAAATCACTTAGTGATGCCTTCTTCCTTGTGTTGAAGGCAAAGTGTTCAAGAAACACGTCTACTAATTGATCTAAATTGCTTATGCTGTGTTTGGGCAATTGTGTGAACCAATCCGAGGCAGGGCCTGTGAATGTGGTTATGAATGTTCTAAGCAACAATGCGTCATTATCTTGGATGCCGAAGCATTGGCTTAGAAATCATGTAACGTGTTCCCGTGCGTCCTCTTCACCTTTAAAAACTGCCAATTGAGGCAACTTGAAGTGTTCAGGGTAAAGAGGTGTAGGCACTGAGGGATGCACCGGATTACTGCGAAGTAGGCGTAATGTGGGTTTTTGATGTCCAGCATCTTTTGTCTCCACAGACTCCAAACGCTCCAATAGCGCTTGGTATGCATCGGAAGATTTTATTTCTTCCTCTCTTGTTCGCTCTTGTTGCAAGTTATGGTAAACTGGAGGCCTATGGAGGGGTGGCCGAATGGCATCCTTCCTACCTTGATGGGGAGTTTCAACATATTCCTCTTCTGGTTCATACCCATCGTAAAATTCTTGAGGAGTCTCTCGGGCGAAACCTATGACCCCGATCAAGCTCTTGCCGAAGGTACCCATCATTGTTTCTGGGAGTTGCCTCCCTCTCGAATCTATGAGGTCTTGGAGGCAGAGCTTGATGAGGTCGTGGAGACCTGTCCTGCACCAACGGATTACACCTCTCATACTGTTCATCTCTTTGGATGCGAGGGGTTGGCCCCCTCTTAGGTATTTCATAGCGTAACTCATCTGCTTCGCGTTTCATGTGTTCTCTATCCAAGCGGTGTCGGTACTCTATCTCCTGATGACTTTGTTTAGGCCGCATGATTTGGGCTTGACGGGCGGTATATCTGGCTGGGTCGATTTGGTCTACCCTATTTTTCTCAGGAGGTTCGAATGTTTCTTCTATGTGTTTACCTCGAGTTTGCTTGTCTAAGGTTTCAATGGGTCGCTTCCCTCCTCGTCGAGGTAAGCGGTATGTGCTCGAGGTTCTGGCCTCAAGGGGTGATCATGATATCTTGCTGGTGTGGAAATGCAAGGTTCCCATGTTGTTTGTTGCCCTCGAGGAATGCGATGTCTTTCCTCGTACTCCCTTTCATGGGTGTAAATGGGGTGGGCGAAGTTAGGTCGCCCTATATAAGGAGCCCTGTGCTCCAGATTTGGTCTCTCAGTTCTGATGATAGGTAAAGAAGGGACGCCATATCCACGTTGCCCTTCCAAATGGACGGTGTGCCTGTCTAGCGCTTCATCGCGCGATGGCCACTCATGCCTAAATTCAAGAGGTGATTCTCTATTTATGTCAAGGTCTACATGTAAGGCATCTTCCCGAAAGGGGCTACTTTGAATAGGCATACCCCACCGAGGATTCTGAATTGGATTCTTTTGTAGGTTAGACCTATAAGGCGGTATGACCAAATCCTCAGGACTCGAAGTGAAGGTGACTTGTGCCTACTTTTTGTGTACCTTTCGGAGCTTCCGCCCTTGATTGGGCTTGACTGTGGGTGTACACCATTGCGGTGCTTCTATGCTATCTAAATAAGTTTTTATCTCGTTTATGATTTTTTTTTTTGTCTACACTAAGCAGAATTAAGCACACACATTCACAAAACCGTGATTATCTCTTTTAAGGATTATTGGTGTGCCCTAAACTAGTTTAGTGCATTTTGATGTTTTGTTTTGTTTTTGTAGGTTTTGAAGATCGTTTAAATGCATTATGATGGCTCATATAACTCCCAAAATGGTAGCCCCTTCAATATACCAACCAGGCCGATATACCAACCTCTCTATATACCCGCCATTACGAGAGGGAGACTATAGGTACGTGAGAGCAGAAGGTACATGGTATGTAGGCGGTACGTAAGGGGGATTGTCCTGTTAATGGCACCTACCATAGAAAACTTATCCTCACGCGCATGGGAATCACCCCAGTGACACTCGGTCTGTCTTCGTCAAGATTTACGCCTAACAACAGTTGACAATCGGGAAATGGATGCAAATCAAGCCAAGGTGGTGATGAAATCCACCAATGGTCTTGATCAAGGGCTGGGGTCTTACGACCAGCTCCTTGGTTTAAAATTGTTGTGTGGAGTGTGTGGGATTCATTTTATTCACCAAAAATGAAACAAGCATACATGACTTTTCTTATGCAATGCAGGATAAAATGAAAACAGTCAAAGAAACAGAAATAGAAACAAAAATTTTAACAGAGATGATAAAATCCCTACCTCTTCTCTGCCTACTCCGATTGCTTCTGAATTTCTATTCTGAAAAGTTGCAGACAAAAATTCGTCCCTCGGTGAGACAAATTACAGAACATAATTCATCCCTCCCAGAGACGAATTTGAATTCATCCCAGGGTCAAACGAATTGCAGAACAGAATTCGTCCCTGCCAGAGATGAATAGCAGTCTGCAATAAAAAAATGTACCTGTCAAGCACAAAACACAAAAATTTAATTAGATTCTGTGATTTTAAAAACCAGGGAACAGGGTCCCACCGTGATCGCCACTGAAAGCATGAGATTCCGGGCAAAGGAAACACTAATTATGCAATGTAAGACGAAATGTAACGCTTTATCCTTATGCATCAAAACAAAGGAAAGAGACAATTTGGAAAGGAAAGAAAATATGTAAAGAATTCACAGCCCTCTTTATTCAAATATCTTAACCTCGGTTACATAGACGTCTCCTCCCTTTTTAGGGGCTAGGAGCGTTAAATTTGTCTTTGTTACAATGTGTGACTTAGTCTTCCTCCTTCCACGTGCCCACGATTGCAATGGGCGGGCCAAGATGATGTCGTCGCTGATGTCGATGAGTTCCTAACCTCCGCTACTTCTCCTGTGAACAAAGAAACAACCAAGATGTCAGTAGCATCTACCGCAAATGAAAAGTGTTTGTTCTCTAAAACTAACGAAATATGCATGTAAACATTTTCCTAAAACAGTAAATACAGTGATTCCAAATGGCTTCAAAACATGACAGAAGATAGGAAAAGTTACCAGAAGGCCACTGCCACTGAGACAGCTGGCTAATATACCTTCAACTAGAATTCGTCCCTGGGTGGGACGATCTCTCGACTGCACTCGTCCTCGGGTGGGACGAATTCGGAATTCGTCCTTGGGTGAGACGATCTCTGACTGCAATTTGTCCCTGGGTGGGACGAATTCTTCTATGTTGAAGAAGTCGACCTACTGCTGCTCCAATGTCGATTCCTGAGACCTGCAAAACGCCTGCAAACAAGGGGGTTATGTAATTGCGGCCATTTTGGGACGACCCAGATGGTCGGATTCTCCCAATTTGGCCTCTACCCTCAGGAATTTGATCTCGCCACCTGCAAGTCAGTGAAACAACAAAGCGACACAAAACATACTAGAATCTGACCAAAAGGTATGAAATTGCAGCTGTGAGTTAACCAAACATAATAACACAAAATGCAACCTGGAAAAGTAATCTAGAATGCTCTAAAACATAGAAAGTGCGGGGGTGCCCAAGTGGGCCTCCCACCGTTGGCACTTGATTCCAGCACCAATCCACTAGGGATGGGCCCAAAACCTTTTAGGATTGGGGAGGTCGGCGAATTGGTTGGTTCAGGTGTCCATGTGTTGGATTTAGGTCCGATTCAAGCTTCCAAAAGCCACCCAACAACCTCCCTTGCAAAAGATATTCGTGGATGTGGGAAGGTGAACCAAAAGGGGTGCAAATGGGTCTTCAACTCGGCAGAACTTCATTGCTTGAAAACTCCTTCCACCTGAATATTTTGGGTGAGAAAATTCCCACATTTTATAGACCCATGGGGTCTCTTTTTGGAGGGAAGCACAAATGCCATGTGTTGGTCATAGGCGCCATGTGGCAGTCTTGTCTTCCCATGAGGGATGGGAGTCCTCTGTTGACTTGGGCTTTGATAAATGCCTTTTTTGATAGTCTTATAACGGCCCCTCTGTCCACCTACAGACGCGTGCGAAGCAGGAGTCATCAACTGACTATTCTGGACTGCCACTTGGCGCCATTTGTCTTTTTGCCCGTTGCTTAGAATTCGTCCCACCCAGGGACGGATTCAGAATTCGTCCTGGGGTGGGACGGATTCTATTTTGAATTCATCCCTGGGTGAGACGAATACTAGGCAAAGTGTCCAAGTGTGCCAAATTGCTTCTTGACCTTACAAAATTGCTATGAAAGTGGTTAAGACCACTGTTCAACCTCTGAGGGCTGCCCTGGTGGCTGTGTTTGTCAAAGCGATCAGTGTTTGCAGTCACATAATCGGATTGGTGTTGTTTTGGTGTCTACAGGAGTAGTAGAGACAGAGGAACACTTCATCTATAAATGCCCCATTTTTTCATACATCCATGGCAAATACAAAGAAACACTTGGGAATGGGTCTATGAAAGACCATATTTGGGTCTCACGGACGTAATTAAATATTTCATTTCATTTCAACAGCCATTCAGAAGGATGTATGTTTGAATATTATTTATTTATTGGTGAATCTTGTGTAGTGGTTTCCATCTCACGCCAGGTTACCATTAATGAGAAGGTGTGTGTGTTGGAAGCCTTCCACCCTCCAGCTACACTAGCATTACTAAAAATTGTGATTCTACCTAATTCATCTATGTAAATTTTTTGAACCTTGATTTTTTTTTAAATGATTAATTTAATACCATTTTTTCTTTTAAAGACAAAATTAAACTTTATAAATATCTATATCACTTTTCCTTTAAAAAAAAAAATAAACTTTACAAATATCTATATAATTAGATATATGAAACACATAATAAATAAATTCATTGTATGTGTCTTGTGATAATCTTATTTAGAAGTCAAACCAAAAAAACATAAAATATATAATAAATAAAATTTATTATTAAAAATTTATTCACTTTGGACAAAATTATTTACAAAATTTAAAAAAAAAAAAAAATTGGTTTCCCACATTGACCATTGGACAAGGTTATTGATATAGTGTTAACCACAAAAGTGGATTTTTTTAGAATGAATTTTATGCATCTAATTTGTTGGTCCGTGGGTAGTGAATGTAATCCCACCACCAAAATAATAATAAAAAATCATAATTAACAAATTTTTAAATGTTATTATTAAAATTGTGTGAAGCATGTTAATTTTGTATGAAAGTATTTTAAAATGGTTTATTTTAAAGAGTGATTATAGGTTTATGATGAATGTTTTGGATGTGTACATTAAATTATATATTATGAATGGTTTCATTTTCTATGTGTATGTGCATTAATATATGAAGTTAACCAGTGTAATGAGAAGCATTCCATCTTCTAAATTGTGTGAATGCAAAGTATTATTTAAAATGTGATAGTTGCAAGTATAAAGAGAAGGTATGGAGGGAAATTAAATGCTTCATAAGTGAAAAAGACAATATTTGTTTATCTAGAATAGTGCAGTGGTTAAGGATTTGGATTTTCTTTTGTGAGGACCAAGGTTCAAACCACAATGTACTCAAAAGGGGATAGGTTGACTTGTAGCGGTAAAGTGCTTACCGATGGGATATCCTAGTTTGATGCCCTAGACAATCGGGGTCATATTGACTATATATTTCCTAATAGACTTTCTAAAAAATAAAAACAATATTTGGCTTCATATTGACTATGTCTTTCCTAATAGGCTTTCTAAAAAA
>JAQPPZ010007604.1:0-97553 GCA_028583015.1 Wollemia nobilis | reverse complement strand
GAGCTCCAACATGGTGCAATAATTTTGGCCATCTCAACACTTAGTAATTTATCCTAAAAAATATACCAAACATTGTGGACCTCCCTAGGCTCTGACATGGTGCAATAATTCTGGCCATCTCAACACTTAGAAATTTCTCCTCACAAAGTTACTAGACATGTTGTACCTCCCCAGGCTCCAACATGGTGCAATAATTCTGGTCATCTCAACACTTAGCAATTTCTCCTCACAATATTATCGAACAATTTGTACCTCCCTGGGCTCAAGCATGGTGCAATAATTTTGGCCATATTAACACTTAGCAATTTCTTCTCATAAAGTTACTGAACATTTTGTACCTCCCAAAGATACCAGACATTTTGAAGCCTTGAACAAAATCTATTGCCTGGAGTGAATTTTCAATGATCAAAAATGAAATTTTAAATGTCTAGAATGATTTTCAATTGACTAGAATAAAATTTTGATTATCTCAGAGTAATTTTCATTCATTCAAAAAAGATCTTCATATCCTAAAATTGATTTCTTAATTGCTCGAAATTGATATACACTTATTTGGTGTAAAATTATGGTAAAAATTTGAAGTGCCTATAAATTTATGAAACTTTCCTTATATCTAAATGATCCAAATGGGTACTCAAAACAACTATCTCAAAAATTCACTATATATCAAGAGATATTGCATTTAGAAGTTGGTTGGTTGCAACAGAAAATTGATATTTTGGGAAAGCAAATCACGTCTAAAAATATATAATTTTGGTACCATTGTAAATATGAGCTTAAGATATTTGTACCAGGTGTCTAATAACCTTAAATGTATTTTTCTATAAAAAGTTATGGCAATTTCAAATTTGAAATAAAATTATGGCAAGAAGATGAAATTTTGAAGAATCCTAAAAATTGATTTAAATACATTTTAGACCTTAGGAAAACTATTGGAAATAAATTTTCCTAAAATATTTAATCTGATATAATACCATTGATGTGAAAATATTCAAAGAAATTCAATTAATATCAACATTCCAGGCAAGCATTTTTGACACCTTGATGTAGCAAAAATTGAAATCTGGATGTAAACAAAATTTGGAATTTAGAACTGAAATATTTCAAGAGGGTCCCCTCAAAAAATAAAATCAATTGTTGAAAGATAAAAATTTTATGATTAGTGGGGTGTGTTTCTCCTCAATAGAGTCCTCATCAGGATGTACTATCAAGTGCCTCAATGTCTAATTCTTATATCAACAACCTTTATTATAATCTTATAATCATAAGTATAGGTTTCCCTCAAGACCCTAATCTCATAATCTCTCATCCTTCATGTTCTAATCCTTTAATCTCAAATACCTTAGGGATAAATAATAAAATTCCATATTAAATTTCAAAAATCCAAGTGTATCAACCTCCTTCTTATGTCAATTATCAAATTCCTCTTCTCTCTTGGCACATGTCTTTTGTTGCATCAACTCATATTTCTTCTAAACTCCAAACTTAAACCTCTTAACCAGAGTTGTTAAAACAATAAATGGCCATCATCCAAGGGTTTTTTTATAATCACAAATACTCTTATCACTCACCTTTTCCTTCTCTTGAAGAAAAATTATAGGGTAATGTGAGTTGTCTTATATCTCAAAAAGTGAATGGAAGCTACACTCCTCATTAGGCAAGTGCTCCAAATTCTAATTATCATGTTAACAACATTTATTATAATATCTTATGAGCACCAAAAATGCTCATTTTATATACACTTTTAAGGGCATCATTATTGGTTTAAATTAGCATTTGAAATGTATTTTTATATAGCTTTTGCATATAATTGATAGAAAATGAAGTATTATGCTTGACTAGTGTTTTTAGTGGAAAGTGTGTGTAAATGCAGGTTTTTGCTACTAATATGGTGTTTTGAGTCTGCATCCCATTTGGGCTTGGCAATGCACGAAGACATCTTGAAAAGAACAATGGTAAATGGTGAAGGCAAGCGCTTGATTCCTGATTATTGGCAGCACCTGATTCTGACTGTTGGTAGCACATGCTTCTCAACCATTTTTTTGAGCTTGCTTCCCAACCATTTTTTGGTGCCTGCTTCCCGACCATTTTATGGCACCTGCTTCCCGACCATTTTTTGGTGCCTGCTTCCCGACTATTTTCTAGCGCCTACTTCCCGACCTATTTTCTGGCGCCCGACTCCCATTGATGATTGGTCGGTTGACCAAGTCAATGTTGATCGGTTGACCAAGTCAACGTTGATCGGTTGACCAATTGACCATGCACTTTTGAAGGAGGTTGTTGCACAAAATATGAAGGAGAAATATTCGTATTTCTATGCATATTAGATTTTTGTGATTAAAATAGAATAAAACACTTTTATTCTATTTTGACCATGTAAGCTTCTTAAAGGCATTATTTTAGGATGCATTATTCTAGGATTAGTTGTTACATACACCTAAGGATTATTATATTTATTCCTTTGGTGAATGAACATGCTTGTAAATAGGAGAATAATATCTATTATTCTAGGATTAGTATTTACGTACACCTAAGGATTATTATATTTATTCCTTTGGTGAACGAACATGCTTGTAAATAGGAGAATAATATCTGTGTGTAACTGATTATAGAAAATCATGTTACGTGATCAAAAGAGACCAATTTATTATTGTAACAAGATCTGGCTGCGGTCTATATAAGAACACAGGCCAGACGAATACATCAATCAATCAAATACATAGAGAATTACTTTATTTATTTTTCTGTATAATTTATTAAGAGTTGCAAATACTCTTATTTTCTTAAAGAAATCTTTACGTAATTAGTTGGGCGGACTATCTACGGGAGCCTAGGTGCCCACTCCCTATAGTAGTCCTCCCCATTTTAATTTTTGTTATTTATTTTCAATAGTTAGATTTCCTATTTTATTTATTTTTTGTACTTTTATTTCTACACTTTAATTTTAGCTTTAGTTTTAGTTGATTTATTTATTTTTCTGCACTTAGTTTTATTTGGTTTGGCTGAAATGAAAATACACGAACAACACCCCCACCAAACCAATAGGTATAGAGGATTAATTCCCCACACTGCAGGCATATACTGTGCATGACACTCACAAGTTTACGAGTTATCCCGGGTTGACAAATTAAATGGAGGCAAGAAATTGAACCGTAGATTAACCAATGTTTTGCCCAACATTTTGGCACCATTTTCGAGGAGTGTCTAAACTGTAGTGTTTGGGAATGAACCCGATGTACCATATTAAGTGTAGAAGTAGGAAATAAATTGTGTTGTTGAAAAATTAGAAAATTAGGCAATGAAGGATTTCCATCATATTCTCAATGGTTTCATGAAATTAGAGAGAGATGGCACAACCTAGGTCTGATAGTTGAATATTTTACTATTAAGGATGTGTTTATTTACACAGAAATCATTAGGGAATTATGCCTCAAGAAGCCTAGTTTTAACGATGAAAAAAATTACAGGCTTAACATTTCTCAACATATTAGCAAATTTTAACGATGACATTAGTAGCAGGAAAATGACATTAGCAAAATAAAAAAATAAAAAAAGAGCAGAATTTAAAAAGAACATTTTTCCAGGAGTATGCTCTTCACTTGCGCTTAAGGCGATTGCACTTAAGGCGATCTGGTGAATCAAAAACTAGCATGTGTTTTTTAGAATACTACTATTTTTTATTTATTTTATTAAAAAAAATAGTAGTCATTTATCTGCCTGCACAATTTGCCAATGAGTTGAAAGAATTTGGTTTTGAGGCCATAAAGGAAAATGTTTTTCTCATGCTGTAAAATATCATGCTAGTTGATGAAGTAGAGGATAAGAACAAATGAAAATTTAGTCGTATCAAATTTTTGACCAGACTAAAAAAACTTATCATAATCCTCAATTTTTAGAGACTAGTTCAATTGTAGGCATGGGGGAGACCCCAACTTCATTATGGCCACCAACAACACTAAAAAAATAAAAAATAATGGTATAGCAGACTATGCAAGGTATCTAGCAAATCAGGTAAAATTACTATGTAAACAATGATTTTTGAGTTGTTCGGATTGCAGTGGGATATGTCTGATCACAAATATTGTGAAAAGATGGCTCCACTTTGCAATGATTCATTCAAGCAATTATTGGATACTAGAAAATATTACGGTAACAATGTGGCATGTTTAGAAGGCAGAGAGATCAACTTCCTAGAGGATGTAGCCATTGTTTCCAATAATCAACATCTACTAAAGAAAAAAATTAGTTTAAAATTTATTTTAATGTTATTAATTTAGAATTTTACTTTAATGCCTTTAGTTTAGTTTTTTATGTTTTGCAGGACAACATGAAGTGCGGTGTAGATGAATAAGGAGATGTCTATGAAGATTTCGTAAAGTGAGATTCATACGTGGAGTTCGTAATAGCACTATACGAACCATTTTGTGTACCTTGATCATGTAGCATCCAGTCCAAACAGGTGAAGCGAGCAGAGTTTGCCTTGACAACATAGGCACCCGAAGGCAGGCTAAGTAACCCTGATCAAGTGAAAGGCTTCCAGCCCAAGGTGTTTGTGGAACTTGGGGAAAATTTTACTGTAAAGTGTGTGACTGTTATAGCCTGAGAAGATGATGGACAAAAAGTTAGAGATGCTACACCAAGAGCAGAGTAGAGTGCCAAGATGATGTTCGAGTAATAGTCAATGGGCTTCATTTCCAATCGGCTCACATTTACGATATTGGATCAGACATCGGCATGGGGGAGACCCCATACCATACCAATAGTTTTGACGAATGTTCATACATTCGTAAAAAAAAATCAGAATCTAAAAATTCTGAAAAATTCCAAAAATCTAAAAAAATTCTAGAAAAATTCTAGAATCTAAATTTTTTTGGGAAAATTCGAGAATCTAAAAAATTCTGGAAAAATTCAGAAACTGAAAAATTCTAGAAAATTAAATGAAAAATTGAAAAATTCTAGAAAATTTCAGAAAATTAAAATAAAAATTCTAGAAAATTTAGAATTAAAAAAAAAAATATTAAAAATTGAAAAATTCTAGAATTAAAAATTCTGGGAAAATTAATCTGAAAATTTGAAATAGAAAATTTTTGAAAATTTCAGAATCTAGAGAAAAAAAAAACATGGAAATTGTTCTACTTAACATAGTTTTTATTTTTGCTTTGTAGGAAATCGTGCCTTGAGTGCAATCTATAGGTAGCTTGGGAAACCTAGGCCTATCAGGCACAAGTTCCATGATTCTTGTTTTCCTGCTTTTGTGTTTGGATTCTATTTTTCTACTTTTGTGTGGTTAGTTTTGCAGAACACGGCCTTGAACAATCTGTAGGTAGCCGGCTAGCTTAAACTAGGCCTGATAGATACAAGCATCTCGTGCCCTGCTAGGAGTGCAGTAATGCAAAAAAAGACACTTATTTTCCACCAGGGAGATAGTGCCTACAATCAGACCAACAGAAGTGCCTTCTTCCCACTTGGAGGAAGGCACCAATAAAGGGTGTCAATATTCCACCAGGAAGAAGAGATGCCTAAAAAAATATATATATATATATATATTATCTCCAAGATACATCAATGTCACAGCAACAACATTTTTTGGGTCATCACAATTTTAGGCTGCATGTAGATGTTTTGCACCATCCAACATTGTACATATCATGATCTGCAAAATTCACCTAGGTATGTACTAAGTTTTTTATTAATTATTTGCATAGTTATTTTAAAAATTATTTCTATGTTAATACCAATAGATGCCCCTATCTTTCTCTTTATTAATTCTCCCATCAGAATTCAGCCACATGGCATGCCTTAGATAGGAGAAGAATTTCATTGCCCTAGGAATATTTAAAAAAAAAAGTATGGGGAGGTGCTTGCTTCCCATATACAGGCACATGTTTCCCATATATAGGTCTGCTTCCCATATATAGGTGCTTGCTTCCCATATACATGTCTGATTCCCATATACAGGCATACTTCCCATATACAAGCATCTACTTCCCATATACAAGCATCTAATTCCCATATACAGTATAATTTCCATATACATGTATAATTTCCATATACAGATGCTTGCTTCCCATATACAAGTCATATACAGGCCTGCTTCCCATATATAGGCCATATACAGGCGCCTGCTTCCCATATATAGGCGCTTGACTCCCATACAAAAAAAAAAAAATCTATATCCGAGGGGTTGTGACATGAGGACATGTCAATTCTTTCGGCATGGGGGAATGATGAGCACCAAAAATGCTCATTTTATATACACTTTTAAGGGCATCATTATTGGTTTAAATTAGCATTTGAAATGTATTTTTATATAGCTTTTGCATATAATTGATAGAAAATGAAGTATTATGCTTGACTAGTGTTTTTAGTGGAAAGTGTGTGTAAATGCAGGTTTTTGCTACTAATCTGGTGTTTTGAGTCTACATCCCATTTGGGCTTGGCAATGCACGAAGACATCTTGAAAATAATAATGGTAAATGGTGAAGGCAGGCACCTGATTCCTGACTATTGGTGGCACCTGATTCCTGATTGTTGGTGGTGCCTGCTTCCCAACCATTTTTGGCACCTACTTCCTAACCATTTTTTGGTGCCTACTTCCCGACCATTTTCTGGTGCCTGCTTCCCGACTATTTTCTAGTGCCTGCTTCCTAACCTATTTTCTGGCGCTCGACTCCCATTGATGATTGGTCGGTTGACCAAGTCAATGTTGACCGGTTGACCAAGTCAACGTTGATCGGTTGACCAATTGACCATGCACTTTTGAAGGAGGTTGTTGCACAAAATATGGAGGAGAAATATTCGTATTTTTATGCATATTAGATTTTTGTGATTAAAATAGAATAAAACACTTTTATTCTATTTTGACCATGTAAGCTTTTTAAAGGCATTATTTTAGGATGCATTATTCTAGGATTAGTTGTTACGTACACCTAAGGATTATTATATTTATTCCTTTGGTGAATGAACATGCTTGTAAATAGGAGAATAATATCTATTATTCTAGGATTAGTATTTACGTACACCTAAGGATTATTATATTTATTCCTTTGGTGAACGAACATGCTTGTAAATAGGGAGAATAATATTTGTGTAATTGATTATAGAAAATCATGTTACGTGATCAAAAGAGACCAATTTATTATTGTAACAAGATCTAGCTGCGGTCTATATAAGAACACAGGCCAAACAAATACATCAATCAATCAAATACACAGAGAATTACTTTATTTATTTTTTTGTATAATTTATTAAGAGTTGCAAATACTCTTATTTGCTTGGAGAAATCTTTACGTAATTAGTCGGGCAGACTATCTGTGGGAGCCTGGGCGCCCACTCCCTACAGTAGTCCTCCCCATTTTATTTTTTTGTTATTTATTTTCAATAGATTAGATTTCTTGCTTTATTTATTTTTTGTACTTTTATTTTTGCACTTTAATTTTAGTTTTAGTTTTAGTTGATTTATTTATTTTTTGCACTTAGTTTTATTTGGTTTGGCTGAAATGAAAATACACGAACAACACCCCCCACCAAACCAATAGGTACAGAGGATTAATTCCCCACACTACAGGCATATACTATGCATGACACTCACAAGTTTACGAGCTATCCCAGGTTGACAAATTAAATGGAGGCAAGAAATTGAACCGTAGATTAACCAATGTTTTGCCCAACAATATCGTAAGCACAAGTATAGTTTTAACTAAAAATCCTAATCTCACAATCCCTCATACTTTGTCTTCTAGGCCTTTCATCTCAAATACCTTTGGAAAAAATTATATAATTCCATATTCAACATCATACACCTAAGTGTACCAACATCCTTCTTATATTAATTATTAAATTCCTCCTATATCTCAACACATACCTTTTGTTCCATCAAATTATGTTTTATATTAAACTCTTAATTAGATTTATTGAAACAAGAAATGGTCATCATACAAGGATCTTCTTCCAGTAACAAGTACTCCTATGATGATATGTGCAATCAAATATCAGATCCTTTTGTAACTAGTCATCGTTTCCCTTCTAATTTTAAAAATCCTAAGTTTCAAATGTACAAAGGGAAGGAAGATCATGTCAACCATCTTAGGTCATTTAGAACTACTTGTAGCATTAATTTTTACAAGAAAACATTCCAGTCAAAATGTTCCCTAAGAGACTTAGTAGTCCTACTTTAGAATGGTACTATCAAATACTAAAACATTCCTTGAAGATATTTAGAGACCTTGGTGAGATGTTTGTGAAGAAATTATTTGTATTTGTTGAACATGATTAGTGATTTATACCAACTCAATAAATCTATATAAAATAATTTTTTCAACTTCTTAGGAAGATGATGAGCCCTAGTGGTGAGAGTAAAGTATGCCCCTCTACCTAGAGATATTCTATATATCTTTATAGGCAACCTTAACGATCAATTGGTATACTTCCTAGAGACTATTTTTGCATCTTATTTCAAAATTTGATTGGAATGGCCAAGATAGTAGAGACTACCCTTGTCAAAAAATAGTAATTGAAAACCAAATCCCATAAGCCTACTTCTAACCAAAAGGTGCAATACAAATAATACAATGTAGACATTAGAGTTACATACTCACACTAGGGAAAGAATATTAGTATTGTGACAAATCTTTAAAAACTTGTCTTAGGGAAGCCACAACAATAAAAAACTAGGAGGAAGTACTCCTAGCTATCTAAGCCTCACTCATCCATCATAGGTCACATTTTATTATTAGTGGGGTGTGTTGATCCTCAACAAAGTCCTCATAATGATGTACTATCAAGTGCCCCAATGTCTAATTCTCATATCAACAACTTTAATTCTAATATTATAATCATATGTATAGGTTTCACTCAAGACCCTAATCTCACAATATCTCATCCTTCATCTTATAATCCTTTCATCTCAAATGCCTTAGGGATAAATCATATAATTCCATCTTAAATTTAAAAAACCTAAGTGTATCAACCTCTTTCTTATGTCAACTATCAAATTCATTGTCTCTCCTAGCACATGCCTTTTGCTGCATCAACTCCTATTTCTTCTAAACTCCAAATTTAAACCCCTTAACTAGAGTTGTTAAAACAACAAATGACCATCGCCCAAGTTTTTTTTACTATCACAAATACTCTTATCACTCATATTTGCCTCCTCTTGAAGAAATTTTTTAGAGAAATGTAAGTTGTCTTATATCTCAACAAGTGAATGCAAGCTACACTCCTCATTAGGTAAGTGTTCCAACTTCTAATTCTCATGTTAACAAACTTTATTCTAATATTGTAAGCATAATTATAGGTTTCACTCAAAATCCTAATATAACAATCTCTCATACTTTGTTTTCTAATCCTTTCATCTCAAATACCTTAGGGAAAAATAATATAATTCCATCTTCAACATCATATACCTAAATCCTAATCTCAAAATCTCTCATACTTTGTTTTCTAATCCTTTCATATCAAATACCTTAGGGAAAAATAATATAATTCCATCTTCATCATCATACACCTAAGTGTATCAACATCCTTATGTTAATTATTAAATTCCTCCTATCTCTCAACACATACCTTATGTTCCATAAAATTATATTATGGATTAACCTCTTAACTAGAGTAATTGAAACAACAAACGGTCATCATCCAAGGGTCTTCTTCCAGTCACAAGTACTCTTATGATGATATGTGCAACAAAATATCATATCCTTTTGTAATTATTCATTGTTTCCCTTCTAATTTTAAAACTCCTAAGTTTCAAATATACAAAGGGAAGGAAGATCATGTCAACCATATTAGGTCATTTAGAACTACTTGTAGCATTAATTTTTACAAGAAAACATTCCATTCAAAATGTTCCCTAAGAGACTTAGTAGTCCTAATTTAGAATGGTACTATCAAATACTAAAACATTCCTTGAAGAGATTTAGAGACCTTGGTGAGATGTTTGTGAAGAAATTATTTGTCTTTGTTGAGAAAAGGAACATGATTAGTGATTTATACCAACTCAATAAATCTATATAAAATAATTTTATCAACTTCTTAGGAAGATGATGAGCCCTGGTGGGGAGATTATAGTATGCCCCTCTACCTAGAGGTCTTCTATATATCTTTATAGGCAACCTTAATGAGCAATTGGTATACTTCCTAGAGACTATTTTTGCATCTTATTTCAAAATGAGATTGGAATGGCCAAGATAGTAGAGACTACCCTTGTCAAAAAATAGTAATTGAAAACAAAATCCCATAAGCCTACTTCTAACCCAAAGGTGCAATACAAAGAATACATTGTATGCATTAGATTTACATACTCATACTAGGAAAACAATATTAGTGTTGTGATAAATCTTCAAAAAATTGTCTTAGGGAAGCCACAACAATAAAAAAACTAGGAAGTAATCCTAACTAGATAAGCCCCATTCATCCATCAAAGGTCAAATTTTATGATTAGTTGGGTGTGTTTATCCTCAACAGATTCCTCATCAGGATGTACTATCAAGTGCCCCAATGTCTAATCCTCATATCAACAAACTTCATTCTAATATTATAATCATAAGTATAGGTTTCACTCAAGACCCTAATCTCACAATCTCTCATCCTTCATCTTATAATACTTTCATCTCAAATACCTTAGGTAAAAATAATTTAATTCCATATTCAATGTCAAAAACCCAAGTGTATCAACCTCCTTGTTATGTCAATTATCAAATTCCTATTATCTCTTGGCACATGTCTTTTATTGCATCAACTCCTATTTATGCTAAACTCCAAACTTAAACCTCTTAACTAGAGTTGTTAAAACAACAAATGTCCATCATCCAAGGGTTTTATTATAATCACAAATACTCTAATCACTCATCTTTGCCTCCTCTTGAAAAACAATTATAGGGAAATGTAAGTTTTCTTATATCTCAACAAGTGAATGCAAGCTACACTCTTCATCAGGAAAATGTTCCAACTTCTAATTCTCATGTTAACAATATTTATTCTAATATCGCAAGCATAAGTATAGGTTTAACTCAAAATCCTAATCTCACAATCTCTCATAATTTTTCTTCTAATCCTTCCATCTCAAATACCTTGGGAAAAAATAATATAATTTCATCTTCAACATCATACACCTAAGTGTATCAACATCCTTATTATGTTAATTATTAGATTCCTCCTATCTCTCAACACATATCTTTTGTTCCATAAAATTATATTTTAGATTAACCTATTAACTAGAGTTATTGAAACAATAAATGGTCATCATCCAAGGGTCTTCTTCCAGTTGTTAGTTTTTTATGCAGCATGTAATGGGAGATAGCAATAAGAAGATGCAAAATAATATGAAATAAAGTAAATCTACAAGATGACTGAAAATATACTATAAATAGAAATGATGGAGATGTTTACAAAAGTAGCCATAGAGGAAAATGAACACTCCATGAATAAAGCTACTGCTCAATAATGGGCATTTAGTATATAAAACTCCATAACATTACATCACACTCCTACATCATACCACATTGTTCTACACTACTTCTTATTGTTGTATCTTGCTCTATGTCTATGGTCGTTTATATAGGAAATAGATTTCTTGGGAAACACTCTACCTAGATGTGTAAGGGATATCTTGCACATATACAACTTGCACTTTAACACTTGTGCATTCATTAAATTGCATGAAGTAACTAGATAAATCCCCCCTAAAGTAATCTAATGTCCTAAGTATGTACCAACAAAGGTACATTTACATGATCCAAATGATGTAATACAATCTAATTCTAACACCCCCATATATTACATTATTTAGATATTGAATATTTTAGTATTCAATGTGGATCTTCTTCCATCGAATGAACTTTGACTTGTTCAGGTTCATCATCCTTGTCTTCTATCTAACCACTTTTATTGTTTTCTTCGTGAGTGTCTTCATTTGGTTATGAATGTTGATGACTGAGTAGAGCATGGTGCACTTGTCCTCTCATATTATTGATTTTGATTCTTCTATGCTTACCTTTGTGATGTATTGGTTCTTCATTTTCTTGAACATGTTCCTTTGAAAATATGTTAGCATCATTATGAAACATCATAATATTACGTGAGATTTCCATTGAATCCAGAATATATGTATTTTCACGGATTGATCTTATTGCTTTTATTTCACCTTGTTTCATAATGAGACATGTATTGATTCCATCCATATATCTAAATTTTATCATATAGTTATCTTCTACTAACTTTCTTACTAAGATGATATTGAATGTTAGTTCAAGAATATACAATACATTTTGTAGTAGAATATTTGGAAATGATCTACTTGGTGTTACACATCCATATCCATGTATGGGATAGGTTTGACTATCTACAATTCTTAGTCTATAGTCTTTAGAATATAACCATTGTATATTTCCTATCACATGATGACTTGCCCTTGAGTCAATATACCACATGTTTTTGTGTTTTGTAGAATAATTTTTGTTGGAGCAAATTCCACATTTATTACTGTTGTACATTTTGAGTCCCTAAGTCAAAGTTGTCATTGATGTCACCGGATGAAGTCATCATTAATGTCAAGGAATTCAGAAAGAAATAAAGTCATCAAAGTTGTCATTGATATCTAGGAAGAAGCTTCAATAGTGCAGAAGTCAAAGGCAAAAGGGCTCCATAATATTTTAATATTATATGGGAGCATAAGTTAAAAGTTTTTTCATAAAAACCAAAGGAGGCCTATTGCAAAGTTAAAAGGAGGCCTAATATTTATAAAATATTTAAATTCAAAAGGAATTTAAATTTTATAAATAAATATCATTAATACCAAGTTGTGCAATTAGAGAAGGCCCTAATAAAACCAAAGGTTTTATTAAATTAATTTATAATATTTAAATTTAAATAAATTTAAATCATTTATAAATTAATTCGAGCATCGACATCGAATAAAGTTGGAGGAGCACCGACGTGTTTGCATAAAGGTGGAAAGGCTATATATACCATGCCTTAAAGGCATTCAAAATTATCCTTGCTTCAAAATGTGATTGCATGCGAACTGTGAAAGAGGAAGCTCATGAGAAAACAATGATTTCGTATTTCCTTGTGGCAGTGATTGGGAATAATTTGAAAGTGACAAAAATTTTGGAGCCAGCTGGGCAGCATGGCCTAGTGGCAAGGAGGCATTGGCTAAAATGTTGAGGTGTTGAGTGGCCTGTGTTCGAAATACGATGGTAGTGTTTGCATTGTGTTGAAGCGCCAAGGGAAGGCACACATTTTTATCTTTGGCGGAGAAAGGAAGGTTCATAGAGCACGTGGTGCTCTCCCCTTCCCAAGTGAGTGCTTAGCTCGTGTGGTGGTTGGAGCCATGACTAAGGCATTGGTCATGGGATGCATTGAGGGTTCAAATCCCTCCAAAGGCAAGGTAATTAAATTTTGATTATTTTTAATATTGCCTAAAGTTTGGAGTTAAAAGGGTTGCTAGTTGGAAATAGTTGAAAGGTTGCTAGTTGGAAATTTGTGTTTGTTGGAAATTATTTTTTGGAGTTATAAGGAGTTTGATTTTATTTTTAATAAAGTCTTAAATTGTTATATTTGCATATTGGAGGAGTAAGACTTTAAGAGTGTTGATTTTATTCTTAAAGGGAATTTTGCCAAAAATATTATTATGAATGTGTTGGATATTATTTTAAAGTTGGAGTGATAAGGTGTATTTTGTTTGATATATTTTTGTATTGTGATTCATTGAGAAAATTATTATCTTCTAACCCTTGTTGAGATTGGCAAAGAAGTGATTGTGAGTGTGGCATATTTGTGTGGTTTACTTCTTGTCAAGCAAAAGGTATGGGAAAATTCTTCCATAGTTGAGTTGATTGAATGGTTTTATGAAAATAAGTTTGGAGTGAAAAGGACTTGATTAGGGTTTCCTTTTCAAGAGTGTTTGAGTAAATGCTTCAAGGTTTTCTAGAATAAAGAGTTGTTAAAACCTTGTTTGATAAGCATTGTTGTTGAAGCCATTGGTTGTGTGAAGAACTTGAGTTAGGGTTTTACAAAGAACATGAGTATCATTGTTATGTGAAGATTGTTTTATAAGCATTGTTGTTGAAGTGAGTTGTTGTGTGAAGAAATTGAACTAGGGTTTGAAAAGAACATGAGTATCGGGGGGTTTAATACGCATTGTTATGTGAGATTTGTTGTTGAGCATTGTTGGAAATATTTTGAGTTGGTTTTTATATGCTTGGACTAGGGTTTGTGAGAAAGGGGTGTTTCATTGAGTGATTGGTTGAGTAGAGTTGGTTGAGCCTAGTCAAGTGGTTGTATGAAGTGATTGTTCAAGTTCCATAAAATAAACTATTCTATATTCTGATTTGAGTTGAGAAAGTGATTGAGCATTGAGTATAGGATATATTAAGTCTCTAACAATTCTCTTTATGTTTCTATGAGATTTGGATAAGTTCTGTGTGGACTTATTGAGAATATTTGGAACAAGTTTTGAGTGGACTTGTTGAGCATATTTGAGCAAGTTATGAGTGGACTTATTGAGTAGATTGAGCAAGTTTTGAGTGGACTTATTGAGCAGATTTGAGCAAGTTCTGAGTGGACTTGTTGAGAAGATTTGAGCAAGTTTTGAGTGGACTTGTTGAGAATATTTGAGCAAGTTTTGAGTGGACTTGTTGAGCATATTTGAGCAAGTTATGAGTGGACTTGTTGAGAAGATTTGAGCAAGTTCTGAGTGGACTTGTTGAGCAGATTTGAGCAAGTTCTGAGTGGACTTGTTGATAATATTTGAGCAAGTTCTAAGTGGACTTGTTGAGTAGATTTGAGCAAGTTTTGAGTGGACTTGTTGAGCATATTTGAGCAAGTTCTAAGTGGACTTGTTGAGAAGATTTGAGCAAGTTTTGAGTGGACTTGTTGAGTAGATTTGAGAAAGTTATGAGTGGACTTGTAGAGCAAAGTTTGGTGCATATTTGAGGATAAGTTTGTGCCAGACTAGAGATATTGAGCATATTTGTGCTAGACCGAAGGACTATGTTTAGTGTAGATTTGAGATAGAGCTTTGGAGGTGATAGAGCAGAGAGGATAGTAGTCTCTAGTGGATAGAGATCCATCAGCCAGGGTAGTGAGGATAGGTCTTCTAAGTGGGGACAAGAGTCTTCAATGGAGAGAGATCCACAAGCCAGTGCAGTGGAGGTAGTAGTATTCTAGAGGATCACCAGCCAAAGCAGAGGAGAAGGAGTTCTCCTATGGATAGAGATCCATGAACTTGATTTAGGGGATTTATATCTCCTTTGGAAAGAGGTCCATAAACATTGTAATTGGGAAGGATTCCCAAGAGATTGATTGAGAAAATTTTAGTGAAATATTTTCTCTATGGAGTAGCCCACATTGGGTGAACCATGTAAATTGTGGTGTCTCTAATGTGTATGGTGTTTTGTGCATTGCTTTGATTACTATTGTTGATATTGCTATCTATACATTGCATAATATTGATTGGTAAAGAAAAGTAAAAAGTGGTCTTATACTGTTCACCCCCCTCTCAGTATAAGCTTGTGTTCTTCAATTGGTATCATAGCGGGTTCCTTCAGAAGAGTTTAACATCTTGAAGGAAAAGCTAACAATAACACAATGGATCCTAAGGAAGTGTCCTCAAATAATTCAGCACCAAGTATTTGATGGAAGTGACTATATGTATTGGAGTATGATGATGAAGATCTACCTAATGGCACTTGGAAATGAAGTTTGGGAAGTAGTGGAATTTGGATATGATCCCTTAATCAATCCTCCTACAGATAAGGAAGGTAAGCTTATACAACACTATAATTCAAAAGCAATGAATGCACTTGTGAGAGGTTTGCGTAGAACATAATCTATGAAGGTTATGCATTGTAAAACTGCAAAAGAGATGTGGGATAAATTGCAAGGTATATATGAAGGAGATAAAAGTGTCAAGAAAGCAAAGATACGAAATCTCAAAGGACAATTTGAAACATTAAGAATGAATGATGAGGAAAATATCAGTGCTTATCTAATTCGAATTGATGAGGTTGTTAATGATATGCAAGGACTTGGAATGAAGATTGATGAATCATATGTTTGTGATAAAGTCTTAAGAACTCTTCCAAAAAGATTCAGTGAACATGTTTCTGCTATAGAAGTGTCAATGGATGGTGATTATTTGACAAGAGATAAGTTGCTTGGTATGCTTACAACTTTTGAGATAAGAACAAAAGATCCTATTCCCCAGAAGGAAGCAACATTCAAAGCAATCAATAAGACAAAGGGTAAGAAGTCAGAATCAAGCAATGAGTCATCTAGTGATGAGGAAGCTAATTATGGTAGAAGAGATAAATATTCCAGAAGATCCAGAGATCTAAGATTTGTTAAGTGTTTCAATTGTGGGAAGTTTGGATATTTTGCAACAAATTGTCAAGAACCAAAGAACAACAATGGTGAAGAAAAACAAGATCACAGGAACAGGGAATCAGAAAGATATAGGCATCAAAAGAAAAGCAAGGATAGACAAAGAGGACAAGGAAAGAAGTTCTTTCAAAGATAAAAGAGGAGCTACTATGCGGATAATGCAAGTAAGTACTCAAGTGATAGTGATGCTAGTTTTTCAAACAATGATAGAGATGAAGTCCTATTTATGATTGAAGAAAAAGAGCAAGTTAAGAAAAAGACTCCAGTTATTCTCAAGTGTTTTAGATGTGGTAACTTTGGACATCTTGAAGATGATTGTACAAGGGATGGTTATAGTTTCAGTTATGATGAATATGAGAATGCACTTGAAGGACCAGATGAAAATATTCTAATGGATTTAGAAGAAGTAAGTGATCCTATAGAAGATAAGCCAAAAGAAAATAGAGATGTGGACAAAGGTAAACAAATAGAGGAATATTCAGAAAAGGATGGTTATGATCTAAAGGGAGAACTTATCTATGCCCTTGACATGGTAAAGAAGGTAAGGAAGCAACACTCTAAACTTGAAATTCAGTTTCAAGAATGTGATGAAGAGAGAAGATTGCTCATAGAGGATTTAGAAAAATCAAAGGCTAAGGCAAAGAGGTTCAAAGATAAGTTAGAAGCAAAGATATTGGAATGTGAGAAGTTAGCACAAGAAGTGGCACTACTAAAATAAGATTTAGAGGACTCCAAGATCAAGATGAAAGGGTTTAAAAATAGCTCAAAGAACTTGGATAAGTTCATCAAGACACAAAAGACTACATCAAGCAAGACATGTCTTGGATTTGAATAGAATAAAAAGAAATGGGAAGGAGAGTCAACTTCAAGTTTTGGAGGAGAAGAAAATTTAGATAAAGATACTTCAAAAGAAGACAGTGTAAAATAAAGTCAAACATCAGAGGATGAGTTGGACAATAGAGAGTTCAACAAAAATAGGAACAATGCACAAAGAAGATATAGATGGAACAACAATCAGAATAGGAGACCAATGAGGTCAAGACAAGGAAACTTCAATGGAATATGCTTTTCATGTCACAGGTTTGGGCACATGGCTTCATAGTGTAGAACACATGAAAGATAGGAATATGGGAACAAACAACTTTTCCATGGGTATTGCTACTCATGTAATCAGTTTGGTCACAAGGCAATGAATTGCAGGGTTCATGATAGAAGAGGATATGGCTTCACTAGGAGAAATCCTAAGACATTTGCACCTCCAAGGAATAATAACATTAAGTGTTATAAGTGCAATAATGATGGTCACACAACAAAGTGGTGTAGAGCAGACATTCTAGAAATAGGTATGAACATGAACATGAACATGAATAGGAACATGAACATGGATATGAACAGAATAGGAACAAGAACATGGATATGAACAGGAACAAGAATAGGAACATTGATATGAATAGGAACAAGAACATGAATGTAGACATGGATAGGAACATGGACATGGAAAACAATCAAAGGAATTAGAAGGATCATATAAGAAGGAAAGAGGATAAAGGTAAAGAACAATGCTTTCTAGGAGTAGAAATACTCCCACCCTAGAATTAACCACCTCAAAAGGAGGTGGGGGAGGGGCTAAGATAAGAGGCTCATTCTTAGCCCCGAGCCCCAAAGGTTACCCTTTGCCATTGATGTCAAAGGGGGAGATATTTGAGTAATGGGGAGATATTTGGTATTTGAGAGAGCATTGATCCAGGGGGAGTAGAACAAAGGAAAGGTCAAGTTTTCGGTAAAAATAATTTGGGTTGCCATCAATGACAAAGGGGGAGATTGTTGGACATTTTGAGTCCCTAAGTCAAAGTTGTCATTGATGTCACCGGATGAATTCATCATTAATGTCAAGGAATTCGGCAAGAAATAAAGTCATCAAAGTTATCACTGATATCTAGGAAGAAGCTTCAATAGCACAAAAGTCAAAGGCAAAAGGGCTCCATAATATTTTAATATTATATGGGAGCATAAGTTAAAAGGTTTTTATAAAAACCAAAGGAGGCCTATTGCAAAGTTAAAAGGAGGTCTAATATTTATAAAATATTTAAATTCAAAGGAATTTAAATTTTATAAATAAATATCATTAATACCAAGTTGTGCAATTAGAGAAGGCCTAATAAAACCAAAGGTTTTATTAAATTAATTTATATTATTTAAATTTAAATAAATTTAAATCATTTATAAATTAATTTGAGCGCCGACGTCGAATAAAGTTGGAGGATCATTGACGTGTTTGCATAAATGTGGAAAGGCTATATATACCATGCCTTAAAGGCATTCAAAATTATCCTTGCTTATGATTGCATGCGAATATGAAAGAGCTCATGAGAAAACAAGATTTTTATTTCCTTTGTGATTGGGAATAATTTGAAAGATGAAATTTGGATCCATGGGGTGGCCTAGTGGCAAGGAGGATTGTCTAAAATGTTGATGTTGAGTGGCTGCGTTCAAAATGGTGTTTGCTTGTGTTGAAGTGCCAAGGAAGGCACATTTTTATCTTGGGTGGAGAAAGGAAGGTTCATAGAGCAGTGGTGCTCTCCCTTCCCAAGCGGCCTTAGCTCATGGGGTTGGAGCCGCTGGTGTTGGTCATGGGCTGCTTGAGGTTTACCTCCAAGGCGTAATTTTTTATTATTTTTATTGCCTAAGTTTTTTAAGGGTTCTAGTTGGATTTTTTTGGAATTTTTTTTGGAGTTATAGATTTTTTTATTTTTAATAGTGTTAAATTGTTATATTTGCATATTGGAGGAGTAAGACTTTAGAGTGTTGTTTTATTCTTAAAGGTTTTTGTTTCCTCCCCCTTCTTCCCTTTCTCCTCCCTTCCTCTCCTTCTCCTCCCTTTCTCCCTTTCTTTCCTCCCCTCCCTTCCTCTCTCTCCCTTCCTCCTTTCTCTTCCTCTTTTCCTCTCCCTCCCTTCTCCCTTCTTCCTTCTTTTTCCCTCTTCCTCTCTCCCCCCTTTCTCTTCTTCCCTTCCTCCCTCCTTCCTTCCTTCTCCTTTTCCCTCCCTCTTTCTCTCTCTTTCCTCTTTTCTTCCTTTCCCCCCTTTCTTTCTTCCTCCTTCTCCCTTTCTCTCTCCTTTTTCCTCCCTTCTTTCTCTCTCCTTCTCCTCTCCCTCTCTTTCTTCCCTCTTCCCTCTTCCCTCCTCCCTTCCTCCCTTCCCTCCCTCCCCCCCCCCTTCCCTCCCCTTCCCTCCTCCTTCCCTTTCTCCCTCCCCCCCCCCCTTCCCCTCTCTTCCCCCCCTTCTCCCCTTCCTTCCCTCCCCTCCCTCCCCCCCTTCCCTCCCTCCTCCCCCCCCCCCCCCCCTCCCTTCCCCTCTCCCCTCCCTCTCCTCCCCCCCTCCCCCTCCCTCTTCCTCCCCCCCCCCTCCCCCCTCCCCCTTCCCCTCCCCTTCCCCCCCCCCCCCCTCCCCCCCCCCCCCCTCCCCCCCCCCCCCCCCCCCCTCCTAAAAACAATAAACAAAAAAAAAAAAACCATTAGCTATGGAAGTGAGGATAGGTCTTCTAAGTGGGGACAAGAGTCTTCGATGGAGAGAGATCCACAAGCCAGTGCAGTGGAGGTAGTAGTCTTCTAGAGGATCACCAACCAAAGTAGAGGAGAAGGAGTTCTCCTGTGGATAGCAGTCCATGAACTTGATTTAGGGTATTGATATCTCTTTTGGATAGAGGTCCATAAATATTGTAATTGGAAAGGATTCCCAAGAAATTGATTGAGAAAATTATAGTGAAATATTTTCTCCGTGGAGTAGCCGACATTGGGTGAACCACGTAAATTATGGTGTATCTAATGTGTATGGTGTTTTGTGCATTTATATGATTACTTGTGTTGATATTGCTATATATACATTGCATAATATTGATTGGGAAAGACAAGTAAAAAGTGATCTTATATTGTCCACCCCCCCTCTCAGTATAAGCTTGTGTTCTTCAATTACATGACATTCCTTTTTCCATTTGAAGAAGAATTAAGATAGGATTTGCTTTATTGTCTATCTTATGACTCCCTATGTTAGGATATATGATTCATGATTGAAGAAATATAAGCTTGATTTGATAAAACCTTTATTAATCCTTGTTTTGTAGACTTCCTTATGTCTCCCAAGTAATGTGAGTATATACTCCTAAGGATTTTTAGGTTATGAGGAAAGATTATATTTTGTAACTTGATAATCTATGATAGATGCTAATATTACCAAGTTTTGTAGAATACCTTATGAATCCCTAGTATGCTATGGATAAGATATAGTGCTTTTGTAAATTATAGTTCAATATTTGATTGATTTTATAAAGTTTTGTAGAATACCAAAATCAATTCCTATTATCCCTTATTGCTCCTATTGAACTAAGCACTATTCCCAAATTTTAAAGAGGTTATAATGTTGGATCTTTTGTTTCCTTTTGAGAATTTTGATATAATAATATTATGAATATCAAAAAATGTTCTTCATAAATAACCCTTTGGGAATTAGATTAAGTGAATCTAATTTTTTAATTAATTAATTTGATGTAGTAGCCCTTATGACTCCCTAATATTTGGATAAATTAGACCACAATAATATTTGTAAATATTCAATATTTATCCAATTAGAAACCCTTATTACTCCTAGGTTTTATATTACAAATATTATATTTATTTGATAAAATATTCCCTTTTATGTATGGCTTTCAATGTAATTAAATTCCTTCAATTTAGACCTTATAACTCCAAGGAAAGAAAGCACTTATAAATGGGAATAAATTTTACCTTTCTCCAAGTAATATTCGATAATGTTTTCAGAGAATCTTGGGCTGTAGTATTGATGTAGACATCATGGATGTTGTGACTGTACCCTCCAATGGAATCACTTGGAGCTTAAAGCATTCCAAATCTAGCATCGTTTAGACTCTTCCCTTGACTTTGGTTTCCTTGAGAATTAAAGGCTCTATCACATTCTTGACATGATACAACTAAACTATTTCCATGTAGATGGAAAGATAGTAAATGTGAGGATGAAGATTTCTTGATGACTTTGATCATTGATGTCCTTAAAATGGAGAAGAATATTCTCGGAAGTGCCAAGTGGCACATCATTTTCCTTTGAGTGCTTGAGGACAGTTTGGTGCAAAAGAAATATTTTTCTACCTTATTGTAATGTAGGAGTGTTAATTTTTTTATAAAAATATTTGGTATTCCAATTGACAAGTGTATCCCATACACTCAATACACCAGCCTGTTTGTGTAAATCCTCTCTTGAAGATGAGCACTCTCTTGATTCGAGCGTTAGGGTTTTTCCTTTAGCGATAAGTATCAATTTATTCTCTACATGGATGTTGTCTCTATTGCTAATTTTAATGAACTCTTTGGAGATATTTTTAGCTTTGCAAATCCCCACCTCTTATTTTTTTCACCTACATTGTTTTCTACTAGGATATGGAGCAACAATCTGGAGGCTTTGAGCACCAATTTTAGCGAGTGGATGTGGAGTAAGTGACACTCCAATGGTGCTTCAATTTTTTCTTCCTTTCTTACTTGTTTATGTCCTCCTTCCATAGATGATGTTTCTCTTGAATGACATTGTTCTTCCCTTTATTTTTTACTTTGTATCTTGTAGGTTTGGTCATCCCGGATGTGAGAAGAATGAGCCCTTCAAATGGCTCCTTGAGGTAGGCTTGGATGTATGCTACCATGCAATAAATTTCATTTAGTTTTTATATAAAGTTTAGTGCCTTTGAGGCACCTTTAAATCTACCTTATTCCCTTATATAACCATATTAGGATAGTGCAATATAATGTAAAATCATTTTTATACAAAATATCCTTATTGCACCTTATTTTGCACTCCTCTTTACAAATATGAATTTCTAGTTTTGAGGTAGAATCTTGAGTGAAATATAGGGGTTTTGAGGTTTTCTCTTTGATTAGACACCTTCCCATTTTTTCTTGGATATTTTATAAACAGATCCAAGCTTGTAACCACATGATAGAAGCTCTCTTTTTGCTGTATTTTTTTACACTATTTCTTGTGCTTTGAACTTGAGACTCACCAAGTCTCGTTTGAGGCTTCTTTTGATGCTCGTTTGGTGGTTACTTTCTTATAAAATTCTTGGAGGATTGATCTGATTTTGTGGCTTCCTTAGGCCTCTTCAAAGTTGCATATTTCAGTGCACTAATAGTATCTTTAGACACTTTGACAAATTCTATTTTTGTGCCCTTCTAACTAACACAGACAATAATATTTGAGAGCAATATAATACTACAAATGAATCTAATAATATTTTACTTATAATGCACTAACAATTTCACCTTATCACTCCAATAAACTCTCAAAAATAATGCACTTAATAAATTTACTACAACTAATCAAGAATAATATGAATTGAATCTTCAAGATTAATTTTACAATTTTTTTATAAGCAAGGTAATAGGAGCTAGTATTCTCTTTATTTCCAAAGTAGATGATAGGTAGTTGATAGATAGTTTGATATTCTAAAATCTAATCAAATCCTAAAGTGCAAATGCACCTTAAATAATTCTTTCCTTTTGTACTTTTGAAGGCTCTTAATTCAACTCTCCTTTTGCATCTTTACTCAAATCAAGGTGCTTAAACAAATTTGATAAGTAATCCACTTAATGAATTTACTTGCACCAATAGTTGCTTACATTTTTTGAAAAACCTTTATGCCACTTTTGTAGAGGATATATATCTTGGTGTCTAATATCACCAAGTTGCTACCTTGAGTAAGATCTTGCAACTCTTTGTAGGCTGCATTGAATAGCTTCACCTTCACCAAAAGATGGTATTCAACTCTCTTTCATGAGCCTAGGATTTTGGTGGCTTGTTATCCTCTTGTAGTCTCCTCCTTTTGTTGTATATTTGAAGAGATATTTGATTCTGAAGTGGTGCCTTCTTGCTATGAGAGGTAATATCCAAATATCCTAGATTTTGTAGGCTTCTTCTATATGAATCTTCCTTCAAGCTCTTTATCAAATTCTAACTTCAAACAAGATATTCTTCTCAATATTTTGAATGTCTTGAGGTATTTTGAGATTTTTCACTCCTTGTAAAATTCTTCTTCTTGGGCTTGTTTTCGTATGGTGACAACTATCCCAAATATTTCACTATCTCCAATAGTGAATTTATCCAATGCATTCTCCTTATCAATCCTTTGATGATTTCTTTAGCAAGGCTCTCCAAGCCTTTTACTAGATGCTCATAGAGGCCTCTCCAGGGCCTTACAACTTCTTATGGTCTTCCTTGAGACCTTATCTATAACCTTCTACTTATGGAATTGTTGGTGGTGAGATCTCCTAGATCTCTGATTCTACTACCTCTGTATTCAAGCAGGATTATCCTAGTCCTTCATCAATGAGATCTTCTCCTGATCTCTTTTGCTTCAGGTGCTAGATTTATTTTGAAGAAGATACTCTTCCTATCCTTTTTGTAGAAAGATTTCCCAACTCACTGAATATTCCTATTCATGCAACAAAGTATTAGTATTGAAATATGCTTCTAAATTAGATGCTCTCTTCTAGAGTCTTTTTTAGTATCAAGGCTTCTATGGCCTTTTCTTCAAGGATTTTGTGGCCTTTTCTTCAATACCAAGGCTTCTATGGCCTTTTCTTCTAGATCAAGGCTTCTATGGACTTTTCTTCTAGATCAAGACTTCTATAGCCTTTTCTTCTTGTGAAGTTTCCAATATAGCAATGGAGATCTCCTGTCTCCCAACTTCACCACTATTCTTCTCCATAAGTCTCTTCTGTAGTGTTCTTATCTTGCAACAACTAATCTCTACACTATGAAGGAACTCCAAAATTTGGGCAATGAAGTTGAAATATCCTAGATTTCTATTTTAGGAGGTGTCCCAATCATCTGAGAATTAATTCCCTACAATAAAATAAACTTCAAGTAAATTTCTCTAGATCTTTTAGATGAGTTTCATTAGTTGATTCATCAAACTAGTGGATCAAGTTTTGAGTTCTAGTATTCACAAGTTTTCCCTTGAAACTCTATGGAAAGACTCTAGCCATATGCAATCTCAATATTCCATAAATTGAGATTTCTTTTAGTCCTTACTTGTGGCTCTCCTTAATTATACCACCTAGACTCTTTTGAGAATTTTATGATAGTGATTGATCCAATGGCACATCAGGTTGACAAAAAATTAGGGTCAATGATAATGGTGATTTTCTTATTGACCTACCATGGATATGATATCATTGTTAGCCTTTTATACAATATGTAATGGGACATAGCAATCACAATATGAATAATAATATGAAATAAAGTAAATCTACAAGATGACTAAAAATATACTATAAATAGAAATTATGGAGATGTTTACAAAAGTATCTATGGAGGAAAATGAATACTCCATGAATAAATCTACTGCTCAATAATAGGCATTGAGCATATTACACTCCATAACATTACATCACACTACTACATCATACCACACTATTCTACACTACTTCTTATTGTTGTATCTTACTCTATGTCTATGGCCCTTTATATAGGAAATATGTTCCTTGGTCAACACTCTACCTAGCTATGCAAGGAATAGCTTGCACATATACAAATTGCACTTTGAAACTTGTGTATTTATTACATTGCATGAAGTAACTAGATAACTTCCATCTAAAGTAATCTAATGTCCTAATTATGTACCAAGAAAGGTACATTTACATGATCCAAATGATGTAATATAATCTGTTTCTAACAATAGTCACAAGTACTCTTATGATGATATGTGCAACTAAATCTTAGATCCTTTTGTAACTAGTCATCCTTTCCCTCCCAATTTTAAAACTCTTAAGTTTCAAATGTACAAAGTGAAGGAAGATCATGTCAACCACCTTAGGTCATTTAGAACTACTTGTAGCAATAATTTTTACAATAAAACATTCCACTCAAAATATTCCTTAAGAGACTAAGTAGTCCTACTTTAGAATGGTACTATTAAACACTAAAACATTCCTTGAAGAGATTTAGAGACCTTGGTGAGATGTTTGTGAAGCAATTATTTGTCTATGTTGAGAAAATGGTCATGATTTATGATCTATACCAACTCAATAAATCCGTATAAAATAAAAATTTTCAACTTCTTAAGAAAATGATGAGCCCTAGTGGGGATATTATAGTATGTCCATCTACCTAGAGATCTATATATATTTATATGTAACCTTAATAAGGAATTGGTATTCTACCTAGAGACTAATTTTATGCCTTATTTCAAAAATATGATTGGCATGGCCAAGAGAGTAGAGACTACCCTTGTTAAAAAAGAGTAATTGAAAATAAAATCCCATAAGCCTACTTCTAACCCAAATATGCAAGACAAAAAATGCATTGTAGACATTAGAGTTACATACTCACACTAGGAAAACAATATTAATGTTGTGAAAAATATTCAAAAACTTGTCTTAGAGAAGCCACAACAATAAAAAAACTAAACCTGAAGAGGATACTCCTACTATTGCTAGTAAATCTACTACTGCTGCTAAAATTAAATCTAAGGATGACGAGGTTGTGGAAATCATGAAGGAAATTTTCAAGGATAACCCTAAGGAAAAAAGTTTCAAGGATATCCCTAAGGATGAGGCTAAGGAAGCCAATAAGGAGGACTTTGATGAACCTGTAGTTTCCTGATTGGCTTTTGTATAGCTATTTTTATCCCTTAGGGCATTTTCCTTACCTCTTTTTGGGTTGCTTTTACTATCCTCTGTTTACTCTAGTCCTCAAGGATGCTCTACATTTTTTACGGTCCTACACATCCTTTTTAGAATAAATATTTGGTCTCTTATGTTCTACTAGGATAGTCTAACTTGAGTTACCACTCTTCCATGAGTCAGGTGAACTCTTAGTTTAGACTAGTTCATATTTGTTAAGTTGTTGTAATCCAATAGCTCACATTTATCAACTTTGCTATTTATACAAAGTTGATCCCATGGAATAATCAATCAGTTCTTGATATTTTTAGTAATACTTTGCATGTCTAGTTTCTTGGTTTTAATATTGCTTCTCAATATTTCTATCATGGTACCAGAGTAGGGCTAGTTATTTTGCAAGCATTCAACTTTTCATAGATCTGGTTCAGCTTGTCCTCTCCTTTTTGGATAAGTCTTATCTATCTATTTCATCTTATTTGGAAGTTGTTAAATAGTCATATATTTTTTTTGATCTATACTCCCATATAGTGTCTAGGCACTAATGTTTCATATAGATCATTACTATCATTGTTATGAGAAATAAGAGCAGAGTGTTATTCTTTTTTTGATAACAAACAACCACTGTATTTGCTACCTCCCCTTTTGTGTATGGTGTTATCTATATCTTTGCATCACACTACCCTCTCACAATGTATTTTTGTTGTCCCTTATAGCAGAATTTTTTTACTAATATACATTTTTGGATGCAAAGGCTTCCTTCTCATAGTTTTGTGCATCACTTTAAAAGAAGATAACTTCATAGTGGCCACAGTCCTCACAACGAGCATCTTAAGTTGATGCCATGCTATTCACAAGTGAATACAACCACTTTGCTCATGGTTTATTGTTATGCTAAATCTGAATTTGTGCATCATAGAACGTATTGTGGTTCATGCCCCATGGTGCAACCAATCAATGGAAATCTATGTGGACGTATCTTTGTTGCTTCATGCTAACATTAGAAAAGACTTCCATGAGACTGCTACGTTAGAGCCTATCTTCATTTGTTGATATTCATTAGAAAGGAGCCTCTTCCTTTCTTCCCTAGGATAGAAGACACACGTCTTCTATCATTGGCTCTAAAAGAGAATCTCACGATATCTTCATTTGTTGTGCACCATCAAAATAGAGCCTCATCCTTTATACGATTGAATACACACATCTTTCCTTGTTGGTGCTAGAAACAACTAGTGACATCTTATTCAGTTTGAGCTACTATATTATGTGACAAAATCATGTCAGTTGCTATATCACGTTAGTTCTCTCCATTATTAAATAGCCACATATTTTTTTCCATGTGTTGTTTATCAATGACTATCCCTCAGCAAAAATACTATATAGCTAGCCCAACCTCTCTCATATTTCATCCTCTATAGGAGTTTTATTCACAATTCATATTTAGGATTTTTGCATTCTTCAAAGGTTGCATTCAACATAGAGGAAACGAGGGTGATTTGGCTTCACCAAGAGAAACATATTGTATACATTTTATTATATGCTCCTAAGTGAATAGCTATTTTTTTGGCACTGGATTAATCAGACTTGCAGCTATTTTTCCTTTCGTGTGTGCACCTCTATATTCATCTGCAGGTCTCTCCTATGATTTGATGTGGATGCAAGATTATTGACCTTTTTTTTTTTCTCCTGTGCACCTATATCTTCATTTGCAGGTATCTCCTATGATTCGACATGAAATCAAGCTTCTCGAAGTAACATTCTGGGCATTATATAGTGAAACATTCAACAACAAGTTTTTATTTACAACTATTGTAGGCATTGAAGCATAGTGACAATAGGAGGACCCCATACATCAAAGTGAAGGAAGATAGTTTACGTAAATTTGTTTTCAATGGCCCTTGAGCCCGACATGGCAAAGTAAAACATAGAGAAGGAAGAAGTCTCAAATAGCTATGATCTATGCACATTTATAAAAGACTTTCATGGCTACATTCTATTGCTCTTTGAGAGCCATCGAAGGCAATATTGCTTCTTAAGTTTTTTAAAAGAAAAGAAAAAGACTCATCCTCCTTTTTTTTAAGCTCTTCCTCTTCCAACTATTATTCTTTATGGAAGAAAATTTGTAACCTTGAACATTATTTTGTCTCCACACTATTCTCTTCAGCCTATTCCAAGAGAGGTTGTCAAAGTGAAGATACCCATTGTAAATTCATTAATACAAAGGCTTTTTTGGAGGGGGGATTATTGGTGTTGATTCTTGCACTTATTTTTTGTTGGATTCATACAGGGGGGAAGCTTTCTTCTTGTGTCTATGTTGTTGGCAGTCACTGGAAGACTCATTTTTTGTGGCACTATCTTGGCCACTTCATGGTTGTTGCTTCAATCTCCTTATTTCAGCTTATTCTACATATTATGGTGTCCATTGCATATAATTGGAGTTTCTAAACACAAGAAAGCAATCACATTCTCATGAGCACTTTGACACAATTTTCTCAAAATCAAACAACCTTTAAAAATAATTACCTATGTTCCACGTATCACACTCCTCATTTACCTATAGTCTCCCTCACGTAAGGGCGGGTAATTGAGAAGCTTGGTATAAAGGTCTGGTAGGTTATTTTGGTTTCAAAATGCCTATGTTCCACGTATCAATATCCTCAAATACTTATAGTTTACCTCACATAAGGATAGGTATATTTAAGAGGTCGGTATAAAGGTTTGGATTTTTCTACCATTCATAAAATAGGTTTTCTGGTGGTGTTGCTTCTTGCTTATTTATCTACTCAATTCTTGCAGTTAAAGGGGGGAATATTGGTTCACTATAGTTTTTTTGGCAAAATGAATACAATTGATCCAATTAGCCCTCATAACTATCACACATGGAAACCAAAAATATTAAATCTCATTTCTAAAAAAATGCTCACACACTTGCTATAAGAGAAGCATCCTGAATTTGAAAAGGAATATGAAATATTTATTCATAAAGGGAAGATGTATGAAATATGATAGTTTCACAATGACACTGAGAGGGGGGGTGAATCATTGTATCTATATTAAATTCAAATCTACAACTCTTAATGTCAAAACAATGAAAAATTCAAATTAGATAAAGCAATTATAACAAGAGAGCATTCCACAACACACGATGTAACGAGGTTCACCAATTTGGCTACTCCTCAAAAATGACTGCTTGGACTCCCATCCAAATCCAGTATTTGCAAAATAATAATTTTACAATCAATTTACCAGCACCCACTGGAAGAAGCACCAACCCCTGATTTATTTGCACCAACAAAAAGGAGCACCAACCCTTGATTTATCTACACCAACAGAAAGGAGCACCAACCCCTGATTCCAAGAACCAACTGAGACTGCAATTTTGAAACTATAAGATTGACATAAAAAATGCCTTCACTTATATAAGACCCTGTCTGGTCTATTGCTCTCTCAGCTCTTCTTAACGCTCTCTTACGGCATGCACTCTTCAGACTTTTCTTTTTAGCACTTTAATTCTCCATGTAGATCTCCTTTTAAAACCTTTTCTCTGTAACTACACCTGTAACTGTTGTACCGACTTCTTCTGTAATTGCACCTATAACTGTCGTATCGACTCCTTCTGTAACTACACCTGTAACTGTTGTATCGACTATAACTACACTTGTAACTGTCGTACTAACTTCAGTTAACTATCACATATCTTCTTTCAGTTGGGTTCTATTATTAGCTTACAAAAACACATGTCACGGTATCGCGACACTTTCACCTCCTTGCTTTTCTTGTTTGCTTGCACCCACGAAAACACATGTCACGATATCATGACACTTTTGCCTCCTTGCTTCTTCTATTTGCTTGTATCCACGAAAATACATGTCGTGATATCGTGACACTTTCACCTTCGTACTCTTCCTTTTTAATTTTGTCGTGATATCATGACACTTCTGCCTTCTTACTTTCTCTCTCCTCCTAGAGTTGCGAAAATGCGACATGTCGTGAAATCGTGACACTTTTCCTTCTTTGCCTTCTTGCTCTTTTCAAGTTGCAAAAATGCGACATGTCATGAAATCGTGACACTTTTCCTTCTCTGCCTTCCTCTTCACTTTGGACCGTGAAAATGCTACATGTCGTGATATCGTGACACTTTTTCCTCGCATTTTCTCTTTGCTTTGGACCACGAAAATGCAACATGTTGCGAAATCACGACACCTTTTTCTCTCTCCTATTTCTCTTTGCTTTGGCCCACGAAAATGAAACATGTCGTGAAATCGCTACACCTTTTTCTCTCTCCTCTTTCTCTTTGCTTTGGCCCAAAAAATGAAACATGTCATGAAATCACGACACCTTTTTCTCTCTCCTCTTTCTTTTTGCTTTGGCCTGCGAAAATGAAACATGTCGCAAAATCGTGACACCTTTTTCTCTCTCCTCTTTCTCTTTGCTTTGGCCCGCAAAAATGAAACATGTCATGAAATTGCGACACCTTTTTCTCTCTCCTCTTTCTCTTTGCTTTGGCCTGCAAAAATGAAACATGTTGCAAAATCGCAACAACTTTTTCTCTCTCCTCTTTCTCTTTGCTTTGGCCTGCAAAAATGAAACATGTCATGAAATCACGACACTTTTTCTTCCGTACTATCTCTCTTGCAATATGTCGCAAAATCGTGACACTTTTTCTACTTGTATTTTTCTCTTCCAACATGTCACGAAATCGTGACACTTTTTCTTTCATACTATTTATCTTTCAATATGTCATGAAATCACAATAGTTTTTCTTGCTTGCACTTTCTCTCTGAACATGTCATGAAATCATGACATTTTTGTTGCTTCTCAACATGTCACGATATCGCGACAATTTTTCTTTCTTGCTCAACATGTCACAATATCGTGACAGTTTTCTTCCTTGTGATTTTCTTTTGATTTTTAGTTTTCTTCCTTGTGATTTTCTTTTGATTTTTAGCATATGGGCCACTTCAATCTTTTGGATAATCACTATACATACTCTGAAGAACCTCTTAACTCCTGTCCACTTCATCAATACTCTGAAGAACCTCTTAACTCCTATCCACTTCATCAACTGATCTGTCTGACTGTGTTGACAACAATGACAACAATACTTTTGCTGCACCTTGCTCAACAAAATAATGGGTATTATAAGCATAAATGTAAATGAAAGCTTATGGTTTCACATTTTAGAATGTAAAAATCCATTTAAATTTTGGAAGAAACTAAAGAACTTGTTTGGTAAAGTGGATCAAATAAGGTCAATGTAGCTAGAGGCAGAGTTAACAACATTATCTCCTGAAGAATTCAAAAATATTATTGACTTTCTCACCAAATTTTTAAATCCTCACAAAATTAAAAGGTAGTGGTAAGAATAAAATAGAAGAAGATTGCATCTATCTTATTCTTTCTAAGTTAAATGGGGTATTTCAAATTTTTGCAACCACCTTTCTATCTATAAAATATGCACTTGGCACAAGATTTAAAATGCCCTCTTTAGAAGAGTTTTGTGATAAGCTAACTAGAGAGTAAACGAAACTTGAAAAATATGATATCTATCCCTCTTCCTCAAAAGCATTAGTAGCATCCACCTCTACTAAAGAAAAATAAGAAAGATAGAGGCCCTATAACTTGAACACATTGCAAAAAGGATGGTCATTCTATGAACAAATATTGGAAAATACTACAACAACTAGAGGCAGCAATAAAGGACCACAAAATAGACATTAAGAAACATATAGGGAAAGCCTTAAATTTTAAAGGTAAAACTATTAAAAATTCATCAAAATATTGGGTTCTAGATTCAGGGGCAACTTATCATATGACTTCTTCACATGAGTCATTCACTTCAATCTCCTCAATCTCAACTAGTAGCATTGAAGTTGGTGACTCATCCTTTATCTCAGTCAAAGGAAAAGGTGACATATCCATTTATGGTGGTTATATCAATAATGTTATCTATGTTCCAAATATAGCTACAAATATCCTCTCCATCTATCATATTTGTACTTCTACAAAGGGTAAATTAGTTATATTTTCACCAATAGGAGTTGAGATAAGAAACTTTCAATAACCACACTCTCTAATAGCAAAAGGAGATATTGATCATAAAACTTGCCTATTTCACTTCAAGGGATTCAAAAATTTATATGGGGCCTCCTATTTTGTTGCACATGGAGATATTGAAAGAAAAATTTGGCATGAAATATTTGGACATCTTAGTTATAGCTATCTCAAGGAGTTGAGCGCTCATGAAATGGGAATAGGGTTGCCAAAAGTCTCTTTCATTAATGGATTATTAACTAGATGTGCTCTTGGAAAGCAACATCAATATATTTTTCACTTAAGTAGTTCTCAAAGAGCCTAATCCCCTATATAATTAATCCATAGTGACTTGATGGTATTCCCAAAGCATTCTTTCAAAGGAGCAAAATATGCCTTAACATTCATTGATGATTTTTCAAGAAGAACTTGGGTCTACTTTCTAAAATACAAAAGTGATGGTCTATCCCACTTCAAAATATTCAAAGCCATAGTTGAAAATCAATCCACTTGCAAAATCAAGCAACTTCATATAGATAATGGGGGGAATACTTTAGTAATGAGTTATCCATATTTCTCTCAACTCATGGTATAATTCATCAACACTCTATCTCCCATAATCCTTAGAAAAATGGCATTGCAAAAAGGAAAAACAAAACCTTGAAAGAAATGGCAAACTATATGCTCCACTCAAGAGATCTTCCAACAATTTTTGGGCTAAGGCAATTAACTGTGAAAACTATATTCAAAACTACACACCTCATCAAGCTCTTGGCCACTTGAATCCAGAGGAAGTATGGACTGGCTTGAAACTTGATGTCTCTTTTTACAAAGTTTTTGGGTGTATTTCTTGGGCACACATACCAAAGAAAAATAGGAAGGCTATAAACAAAAAGAACAAGTTTATTTTTGTTGGTTACTGTAAAAAATGAAATCCTATATGCTCCTTGATCCCACAACTCATGAGGTATTTTTTCATAGAAATATTCAATTTGATGAAACATTCCATCATAAAGATCCTCAATCATATTCTACCAAAATTGATTCTCTTGAGCCATATCCAATATTTGAGCCTCAATATAATGAAGTTCCCATTCTTGAGTTAGATGACCAAAATGAAGAACCTATACTTCAAACTCCAACTCAAAGTCCTACCACACCCATTACTCCTTCCACAATGCCAAAATGGGCCTGCACCATTGTTCAAGATGCCACTCCTTACATTCAAAATCTTCCATCATCCATATTAAGAAACACCTTAGGTTCTGGTCTTGTCTGTTAATCCATTTCTATAGATCCCCAATCCTTCAATAAAACAACTGGTATAAAAGAATGGGATGATGCCATGGATAATAAATTTTCTTCCTTAGTCAAAAACAAAACTTGGGATATAGTCCCTCTACCTCAATGAAGAAAATTGGTTCGCTATAAATGGATTTACAAAACTAATTATGGACCTGATAGAAATATTGACCAACACAAAGCTCACTTGGTAGCTTAAGTTTTTTCACAAATTTAAGGTATTGATTATTCTAAAACTTTTGCACCAGTTGCAAAAATGGATTCTGTTAGGCTGGTACTTGCCCTTACTGCTTTAAAAAAATGGCTAGTTTTTTAGATGGATGTTAAAAGTGCTTTCTTATATGGTAACTTAAAAGAGGAAATATTCATGGAACAACTTTTTGGTTTCATTCAAGAATCCTCCCTTGTTTGTAGACTATGAAAATCTCTCTATGGTCTCAAACAAGCTCCTAGAGCTTGGTATGAAAAAATGGACTCCTTCCTTCTTTCCTCAGGATTTTCTCATTATGAATCTGATGCAACAGTCTATATTTGGAGAGATAAAGAAAACATCACCATACTTGTTCTCTATGTTTATGATCTACTACTCACTGATATTGTTATTTCTCACATCCAGACTATCAAAGACTCTCTTTCTAAAAAAATTGAGATGGTTGATCTAGGTTTAGATCATTACTTCCTTGGATTTTAGATAAATAAAAAATATGTAGGAATTTCATTATGTCAACATAATTATACTCTATATCTTCTTCAACGGTTTAAGATGATTAATTGCAAGCCTTATTCCACATCCTTTTAGTTTGGAGTCACTTTATCTACTTCCTAAAAATATCCTCCTTGTGATTCTACTATCTAAAGATAGCTTGTAGGAAGTATATTATACCTCACTCATACTAAACCAAATATTTCCTATGATATTTTCTTAATATCAAGATTCTCTCATAAACCGTATTTTAGCCATTGGCAAGCAGCAAAGAGAATCCTTTGCTACTTGCAAGGAACCACTCACTTTGGGATTTTATATGAAGGAGGATCCATGGATATCATTGGTTACATAGATTTTGATTGGGCAAGTTTAGTTGAAGATATATGTTCCACCTCTTGCTATGTTTTTTGTCTTGGTCCTTCACCTATTTATTGGTCATGCAAAAAAAAAAGTAGTAGCATTATCATCTACAGAGGCAGAATACATGGTAGCAATTTTGGCTAGTCAGGAAGCTCTTTGGCTTCATCAAATACTAAGGGAATTTAATTTTTTCCATGACCAGCCTATTACCCTTTGGTGTGACAATAAAAGCACAATTCATATTTCCCACAATCTAGTTGAGCATCAACAAACCAAGCACATTGATATTCACATGCACTTCATTCAGAAACATATTTAGCAAGGAGATCTAAACTTGGAGTATATTCCCACAGAAAATAAAATTGCAAATATCTTCATCAAATCCTTTCCTTCTTCGTGTTACATTAAGTTGCATGAGAAACTTGGGGTTAGGTAGTTAAAATATAGGAGGACAATCCTCATCATCCGAGGACATGCCTCTTATTCTTCCTCTTATTCTTCTTCTTCTTCTTCTTCTTCTTCTTTTATTCTAGGAAGATGGTTTTTCCCATGTGGTTTTTTCATCATCTCTACTATAAGTAAGTTCATTATAAATGGGTACCTCATCAGGCCTTGTTACTAGGACTCATATCCCGTTGTTACATTCACCCCTAGTATCACTTAAGGGAGGGTGTTAGAATAAATCTTTGTTCTCTTAAGTTCTACTAGGATAGTCTAACTTGAGTTACCACTCTTCCATGAGTTAGGTGAAATCTTAGTTTAGACTAGTTCAGATTTGTTGAGTTGTTATAATCCAACGACTCACATTGATCAAATTTTCTATTTATACAAAGTTGATCCTATGGAATAATTAATCAGTTCTTGATTTTTTTAGTAATACTTTGCATGTCTAGTTTATTGGTTTTAATATTGCTTCTCAAAATTTCTATCAATCCTTTTCTCTTCTGATGTATTAAAGCATCAGGGCACCTTTAAAATGCCCTCTCTAATGATAATTTTTAACTTACCAAGAAAAAAAAATAAAAAAATCTAGCAGGAAGTACTCCTAACTAGATAAGAATCATTCATCCATCATAGGTCAAATTTTGATAGATAAAATGGTAGACCTTCCACCTACCAAGTCTATAGAATCTGAAAGAGAAAAATCTCCTTGGCTTTATCCACATAAGCAATGTGACTTCCATTGCATTAATGGTCATGTAAATAATAAATGCATGAGCCCTAGAAACCTAATGCATGACCTAATTAATAAAAATCAAGTTATCCTCAATAGCTATGACTCTCAATCTTCTTCTAATCAAGATCTTGGATTTTTCAAAGTTTGTTGTCTAATCATAATCAGAATCAAATTATAGTTAATAATATTCACTACAAGAATGTACCACCTCTAAATCAAAGTTTCTTAGGATTATTTACTCTTCTAATAATATCTCTCACATCTATTTTTTAACTAGACAACAACATTAGAATCCTTCATCTAATTAACCTTCTAGACCTCTTTTGGTCCTTTATAAATAGAACTATCTCTAAGAGACTTCCATTAATCATACAATTTGGAGCTAAGGTTTTTAATTTTCTTCATCAACTTAAAATTAAACCAACTAAGATATTCCTTCTTGGTATTCTCAGGTTCTCTTTAACCCATGGAAACATCATAAAAAATTTTGTGAACAGGTTGTTTCTCAAGAACACAATCCATACAATCTTAATTTTGTAGTGGGATACATTAGGGTTCACCAATTGACTATATAATTCAATGAGGATGATTTTTATCAGTTCTATATGGTTAGAGATCTCCAATTATACATCATAGGTCATATCAAAAAAATATTCATCAAGTCCTAGTTGCAAATGTTTTTAATCTCAATATTTGTAGCCCAATATTTATCAATTATTTTAGACTAACAAAATAAGATTTAGAGATATAATATTCTTATTAGAGATCTTGACAATGGGGAATGTGAGGCTAGTGGTACTATAGTCCTACCCCTTAGAGTAAAACCTTGCATTCTCAACACTCTCTTCTATGTCATGTCTTGTGACTTATCCTACAACATTCTTATTGGAAAATTATGGATCCATGAGATCTATGTCATTCCTTCAACTCTTCATAAGTGCATTAAATATGAATATAAGGAGACTTATCACATTCTAGATAACCTTTAATCCTTTTATTGCTACCAAAAAATCAATATTAAGAACCCTAAAGTTTGTCTTTTCCCTTCTCTCAATTCATCTATTGAATCATATTCTTCTCATTTCCTTATCACTAATACAATAAGGTGTTTCAACTTAAATAATTTATTTGATAATGAATCTTAAGTTCAAAAGTCTAATTCAACTAACATCAACAATAATAATCAATATTATAATCAACTTGTCTTGGACCTATTAAATATTTCTCCATATCCTTAAACCTTAGGATTACCTTCTAGCAGTAAGGGTAAAATAGTACAAATAGGAAGTTGATCCTTTGTTTGTGCTAGTACTACCAATGATTAGAACATCCATTAAAATAATTATTTTCTAGTTGAATGATAGTATGCATCATGATTATTGTCAAACTCATATTCTATTTCAAAGTAGATGCTTTCCAACATGGGATTTTGGGTTAAAGTATTAGGCCCATATAAGTAAGGCATCAAAGAGCCCCTATAGACTAAAGCCTATCTAATATGCTATGTGATAGGTTATATTCCTAGAAGTAGCCATAATTTTCCCTTCTCTTCTTCTAATATTGATGATGAAGACAACCTTCTAGCTAGGGAATCCTATTATAACACCATTTCTTTAAATGGATTGGATCAAGACAATGAGGATGACAATGGGTCATCACTCATAGATCCTATTTTTTTTATTTATACAATCTATTAGTATAAATCTCTTAACCCTAGTCTATGTCAAGCTAATTATTAATGAAGATAACTATTAGGTAGAGGACATCCTAAATGATCCTCCTCAAGATGGTCCCTTAGACTATCTAAGTAAAAAAAACTTCTATTTTGGTGGATCTTTTCCATAATTCATGAATTATCTAATATCCAAACAATAACAATCATCCAATCTTAGATCCTCTAGATCTTGAGATCCTAGGAGTGCAACTAATTTCCTATAGTTAGAATATGAGTCTTGTATTCTAATTGAGAAAACTATGGACATTGAAATTAGGACTAAGATCCCAAGACCCTTAAATTAAGTGAAGTCTTAACCCCATGTTAGCATGAGGAATACACCAATTTTTTGACAAATTTCAAAGATATCTTTGCTTTGTCCTACATTGACATGCCATATCTTGATATTTTTCTTATTTTACACCATCTATTTGTCATTCATCATGAAAAATTGTAAAGAAAAAATTATGGTAAATGCATCCAAAAGTCACTTTGTTAGACAAAGAGAGGATCCAAAAAAATCTCAATGAAAATCCATCAAATACATCAACTATTATGACTAGATATCTATGTTGTTCCTATTTCTAAAAGATAGTGTCAAAGTGTGCATCAACTTTAGGGACATAAACAAAGCATGTCCCAAAGATGATGTTTTTAAAAATATGTTGAATATTTTCCATGTTATTCTAGAGGAGTTAACTCTAAAAGGTACTAAACACTCTCCATGTATCCTCACCAGGGTTTCTGGTTGGTAGCCCTTGAAAATTAAGGGTCTAAGGGTGGCACCCCTTGACGAAATTTTTATGGTTTATTAAGTTAATTTTAGACCCGTATGGGATGTTTAGGGTAATATATTTAAACCCATGGTTTTTTTTGCATGGTATTTTAAAATATGTTCTTGTGTTGTTATTTAATTGCACTTGCATCAAGGTTTGATGAGAGGAGATGAAAATTAATGTATTGGAGACATTTAAGTTTATACAATAAAGAGATATTATTGTGCTGGATATTTTCCTGTAAGGGTTTTCTAGGTGAAATATTGTATTATGTGTATCTTTTATCTTCTTATTTTTTTCTTTGATTCTATATTTACTAGTTTTATAGATTTAGTTTATTAGGGTCTTTTGCTATTCATTTGGTAATGGATATAGGTTTTAATTTGTTTGAAGAGTAAGGGTTTCAAACCTATGATAAATTAATTCTTGAGTGGGTGCCATACGTAGAATAATCTAGGTGAATAAAAATGATAAGAAGCACATGTGTAGATATTGAAAATTTTAATGGATAAAATTTTGAGTTATGGAAAATCAATATGGATAATCTATTGGTTGATAGAGATCAGTGTATTATGGTGTTGGGAATAAAACCAACATCAATGAAATATGAGAATTGGATGAAAATTGATAGAAAGTCAAGGAGCTCTAAAATATTGTGCTTATCTGATTCAGTATTGTTGAATGTATTAACAAAGGCCATGACAAAATTATTATGGGATAAGTTGGAAAATTTGTATCAAACAGTTATTGGTAAATAATTTTTTTCTACAAAATAAGTTGTGTTCACTTTGGATGAATTATGGAAGCTCTATGACTAAAAATTTGAATTATTTTAACACTGGTAAGTCAATTAAACTCTATTGAAGTAAAAATGGTTGAAGAGAAAAAGTGTATTACTTTACTTTGCTCTTTACCTGATTCATGAGATAAACTAGTTATGGCTATCACCAATACTACTTCTACATTGAAAGTAGACGATATAGTAGGAACATTGCTATATGAATAAATGAGATGAAAATATTCTAAGGATTATCATTAGAAGGATGCCTTGATTATGAGAGTTCTTTCTCAAGAAATAAGTAAAAATAAATCAAGAGAAAGGAAATCAAAATCTAGGGATAAATCTATTGCTTCATAAAAGATAAAATGCTAGAAGTGGTAAAATAGGGCATTATAAAAGATATGAAAAATCTAAAAAGGTTGAAAATAGTCAATTATTTTATGAAGGAACTTCTGAAAAAATGAAGACCACAAATGAACATTCAAGGGAATTATTCTTAGCTACAACATGCTCAAGTGAATTCCATGACTCATGGTTGATTGACTCAAGTGTTTCCTTTAATATGAATCCTCATAGGGAGGGATTATATGAATATAAAATGATAAATGGAGGTGAAGTATTCTTGGGATACAATTCAACATATAAAATAATAGGTCAAGGAAGAGTCAAGTTGAGGTTAAAATATGGAAGAATTAAAACCCTTCTTGGTGTGTTGTATATTTTGGGTTTGGCAAGGAATCTAATATCCATGAGTAAGATGAATTATGTGGGTGTGATTGTGGTATTCAATCAGGATATATGCAAGATGGTTCATGGAGTCTTGGTGTTGGTAAGGGGATTTCATATAGGAAATTTTTTCAAACTTGAGGCTAGCACTATAAGTATTCATTGCAATCACTCTTTAGTTGGAGAGGAGAATAATATGATAGAAGTGGCTCCAAGTATTATTATAATGAAGATAATATTATGGCATCAATGCATAGGGTATATTGGTGACAAAGACCTTTGAAAATTATAAATGAAAGGTATGAATGAAGGAATTTATGATTGCCAATTAAAATTTGATTTTTGTGAGCATTATATTTTTGGAAAGCAAACCCGAGTCATGTTTTCTAGTAAAGCTAAAATATCTGAAGGAATTTTACATCTAGTTCATAGTGATGTGTTTGGACCTGTAAAACTACCATCATTAGGTAAATTTATCTTTTTTGTTACATTTAAAGATAACTTTTCAAGAAAGACCTGGGTATATTTTTATGGAATAAATATTATGTTTTCAATAAATTTAAAGAGTTTAAGAATCTTGTAGAAAATAAGATAGAGAAAAATATAAAGGTTTTAAGAAGTGATAATGGTGGTGAGTATTTATCTTATGAATTTGAATAGTTTTGCAAGGATTGTGGAATAGAAAGGCAAAAAAAAACTCCATATAATCCATACAAAAATGGATTTGCAGAATGGATGAACAAAACATTGATGGATAAGGCCATGAGCATGCTAAGTGGTGTAGGATTAGAAAGGAAATTTTGGATAAAATTCATGTTAACTACTTGTTACCTCATCAATAGATCTCCTACCTCAGCTTTGGTGGACAAGACTCCACAAGAAGTGTGGATTGAAACACAAAATATGATTTATTGTCATAATGTGATCTTTAAAGAATCAAAAGGGAATTCAAAATAGGAAATGCAACCAAGAAAATAACCTAAAATAGTTTACGTAAAATTGGAATAGGAGGAAGAACCTATGGTATAACCTGGTGCTACAAATGAACATAAAAGACAATGAGAGTTTGAAGAAAAAAATTTAGAGGAATAAGGTGAGGAGGAAGTTGAAGATGCAAAACCTGAAACTCTAAATTTGAGGAGATTATATTGAATGAGAAGACTCCTAGAAAATTATATCCCTTCAAATATTTATTATGCAGTTAATATATCAGTTACTATTGTAGCCTAGTTTTTCATCTAGCTCTCACTAGAACTGTGATTAACATATCTTGAGATTTAAAGGTGAGTACCTACTGATCATAGCCCAGACTAAATATTGGAAGAACCAAACTACCTTGGTTCAACCTGCAGAGTAGGTTGGCTCCTTGTCAACTTAATGAGTGTTGACTCTATTTAGCTCAATTGTAGTAAAGTTAAGGATAGAAATGATAGGGTTAGAAGGAATGGATTTAAACTGGTCGGATGAAGCTAACATCATAGACAACCACACAGTGTCCTTTAATAAATGATTTCAAAAAAGCATCCTAGAGGATTAACAACATTCATAAATTATGCAATTATGCTATTGAAAATGTTTTTTGTACATTAATAGAATTATTCCAAATATCTATATATATATTTATTATCCAATTTTAGCAGAATAAGATCAATACCATGATTTGACAGAAATAGAATTCTCGATAAACATGTATGTAGAAACAATTAAATCAGTCTACTCTAAGTTAGATTTTAAATTTAATAGAATAGACTAACCATAGCAATGATATGAGATAATATGAAGTCCACCATTCAAAAAAGACATAAATTCAAGGTAAACATCCCTTGTAATACTTTATTCATTAGTTTACAAAAAACTACAACAACGGAGCAAGCAAACACTCTAGATCCAACCACTTGGAAGGAGGTAGCTACCCATATTTATAGGTTTTACAATAGTAATTTTACTCTCAAGAATTACATATAGGTCCAATTTTCCTATGGTTTCTTTAATCACTTTCCATTCATGATGCTTGCCAACTATGACCTAGTTATTTTTTAACAGCCCTCTGGTTGAGCATATCATCACCATTGGTGGTTCTTGGGATCAATTCCTCTTCACCGATATTTCAACTAAATATGATTTAGCAATATACTTCTAGAAGTATATGATTTTTAGCTTCCTAGGCTTATTTGGCATCTGATTCAAATTTTCTTCATTTCTTGGATCACACACACAAAAGTTCCCTGAAAATCCTTGAAGGAGGAAAAAGTTTAATTATGGCGATAGATCTACCCATCGAATGACTAGAGTACCACTTTATTGTTTGTGCAATGGAAATGAAGGAGGAAAAGCACAAATTTCGCTCTTCACTCTTCTTGCCTTTTGTCATCACTTCTCAACTTTGGCTTTTTCTTAGAACATCTCAACTTCAAACTTTTCGCAGCGCTTCTCAACTTTGGATTTTTCTCAACATTTCTCAACTTTGGCCTTTTCTCAGTGCTTTATGTTTTGCATAGATTATGTGAAGATGGATGAGAAGCTCAACTTCTATGACTTCTTTATTCTCCTTTATTTTTAGAACTTCTCAGTTTCGAGCTCCTTTCAGTATTTTTTGGCTATGCACTTGGTACAAAGAAGATTTAAAAGCATGGATTTTTTGGACTTGTTTATTCTAGCTTGATTTTAGTGCTTTCTAACTTTTCTTCTTTGCACATCGCTTTTCAGTTTTGCATCGTTCTTTCTCTTCTTTGTGGTAAATACAAATGAAATCGAGAAGTGTACTCTTTGCCAGCCTTATAACTTTTAAGAGATTTTTGGCACTTCTAGATTTGGGTAATTTGTAGTGCTTTTGTATCTTCCTTACATAGTCAAATTTTGCAAAATTTTGGCCTAAGTATGAATGTAGCCTTTTTTGGCCTACATTATGGCACCTCTCGAGGAAATTTTGTTGGAAAGTTTTATAACTGAGAGATCCTTATCCTTGAATGTATAACTTCTCTTGGGAATGCATGAATAATATTTTTCTAAAATTTAGAGGAGGTGAAGGATTCAAGACACTACAACTATAACTTTGGGAGAAAATAGGAAAGAGTGATAATTGAATTTTAATATTATTATGCGGGGTTTAGAGGTTGTAAAGCAAACCTTATAATACATTTGAAAAACAAAAGGGAGGGGAAGGAGAAGGAAAAAATAGGGAACCAAAGGGTATAGCTGATGTAGGGAGAAAATAAGAAAAATACTAAAGAGCAAACTGGTATAGAGGAAGTGGAAGTGGGAACACAAAAATATCAAAAAATAGGAAAGGAAGGAAAGAAATCAAGAGGATGAGAGGTACGAAAGATGATAAAACTATGTATGATACTTACCTCCATATGTATACTCCATTGAAATGATTTTTTCATATGTATATTCCATTGGGGTGTATATGAGATTATAAGGTAGATGGATTTCTATGATATGGACATTCACCCAAACTTTCTTCGTTTCTTTCTATTTTGAGCATGACCAAAAAAGCAACTTTCTCCTAATATATTTCTTTTTACCACTTCCTATATATATTTTGAGGCTCATTTTTTCTATGATATATTTGAATCTCTCTTTCTAAGTGATAAACTTATTTTATAATTGATTCAAAAGTGATTGCTTTTATCATTTGATGCCATGTTATCATGTTGCAGGGATTGCTTGATGTGTCTGGATCACGACTGATCTTTTTCTATATTTCATGCATGCCCTCTTTTGCCATTTTAAGGATCTGATCCTACACATAACATGACATCCTCAATTTGATATCACCCATGCAAATTTCATGTTTTCTTAAAACTACTCACTTTCATCTCAAACATATTTTAGTTTCATCCATTGGGCACAGAGTCAACAATATTTTCCCCAAAATATATACCCAAGTTCTAAATAGGCAAGGAACAAATCCCACCAAGGAATTACCTTGCTCATTTATTATAATCATACTTTACCATTTATTTATCTTCTAGCTATGTACAAAAAAATTAGTATAGTAAAGCCCATGCCTAGCTAAAATTAAAAAAGCCCTTTGGTTGATCTCATCATCACCGTTGGTCTTGGGATCAATTCCTCTCCACTGATATTTCAACTAAATTTAGTTTTGTAGGAAGCTTATATAAGGTTCTGAGATATAACTGCTTTCTGTTTGTCTTCTTTGGCATTAGATTCAAATTTTCCCCATTTCTTGGATTATGCATGCAATAGTTCACCAAAAAACCTTGAAGGAGATAAAAGTTTATTTGTGGCCATATATATGCCCATCATACGACTAGAGTACCACTTTATTGTTTATGAAATGGAAATAAAGGAGGAAAAGTGTGACTTTCATTCTTCTATCTTCTTGCCTTTTGTTAGTGCTTCTCAACTTCAGCCTTTTCTCAATGCTCCTCAACTTTGGCCTTTTCTCAATGCTTCTCAACTTTGTTCTTTTCTCAGTGTTTCTCAACTTTGGCCTTTTCTTAGTGCTTTCTAGTTTACGTGGCTTATGTGAATATGACTGAGAAGCATGGCTTCTGTGACTTTATTTATTCTCCTTTATTTTTAGTGCTTCTCAGTTTTAGGCTCTTTTTAGCATTTTTCAACTGCGCACTTGGTACAAATACGGTTGAGAAGCATAGATTTTTTGGACTTCTTTATTCTCACTCGATTTTAGCATTTTATCAAATTTCCTCTCTGTGTAGTATTTTTCAGTTTTGCATTGTTCTTTCTCTTATGTGTGATAAATACAAATGAATACAAGAAGCACACCCTTGGCTAGCCTTATCACTTTTGAGCCATTTTTGGCACTTCTTAGCTTTGGGTGATTTGCAGCACTTTTGTGTCTTTCTTACATACTTAGCAAACTTGTGCAAAATTTTGACCTATGTATGAATGTAGCCTTTTCTGGCCTACAGTTACTAATTATGAACCAAATATTGTAAAGGAGGCACTTTATTCAAGTGATAATAAGTCTTGGAAAAGTGCTAATGAAGAAGAAATAGAGTCCTTAGATAAAAATAAGATATGGAACTTAGTGAAATTACCTCTGGAAGAAAATTGGTTGTTTGTAAGTGGGTATTCAAGAAGAAGTACAATGTAGAAGAAAGGTTGGAGAAGTACAAGGCTTGCTTTGTAGCAAAAGTATTTTCTCAAGTTGAGGGAATTGACTTTGGTAATATTTTTTCTCCTATGGCTAAACTAACTTCAATTAGATTTTTGTTGGCTATTTTTGTTTCTTTTGATCTTGAAATAGAATAGATGGATGTAAAGACAACATTTCTACATGGTGAACTTGATGAAGACATATATATATATATATATATATATATATATATATATATATATATATATATATATATATATATATATCACAACCATAATTCTTTAGGATAAAAGGTGAGGAGGAATTTGCATGTAAGTTGAAAAGGTTCCTTTACGACTTGAAGCAATATCCAAGAATGTGGAACAAAAAATTTGATAGGTTTGTTTTGACACTTGGGCTTGGAAAAAGCAAAGTAGATATATGTGTATATTGTAAACAAGAAGATGGAAATTTTGTTATCATTGTTTTATATGTGAATAACATGTTGTTAATTGGTAACAATAAGGAGATGATAAAGTTACTAAAATCTCAGTTATCTTCTGAATTTTACGTGAAGGATTTGGGTGCTACAAAATTTATTTTGAGTATGGAAATAATAAGGGATCATGCAAATAGAAATATGTGGTTAAATTAAAGGAAATATGTTGATTTGATACTATAGAGGTTTAGGATGCATGATTGTAAACCAATGTATACTCCATATCATATTTTTCAAAAGTTATTTGTTGTATCATATCCTAAAATAGATGATAAAATTAAAGAAATGCATCATGTTCCTTATGATAGCATTTTTGGTAGTCTGATATATGCAATGGTTTATAGTAGAACTGATAATGCATATTCAATAAGAGTATTTAGAAAAAATATATGTCAAATCTAGGAAAGGAACATTGGAGTACTGTGAAGAGAATATTCAGATATTTGCATGGAAATTTATATTATGCTATCTATTACCAAGAAAAATATGGAGATAGTAATATTGTGAATCTATGAGGTTTTGTGGATGTTGACAAAGCTAGAGATATTAACAAGAGAAGATCCACGAGTGCTTATGTGTTCATACTATTTGGAGGGGTAGGAATTTGGATGAGTAAAAAGTAATTAGTGGTTGCTTTGTCCACAATAGAGGCAAAGTGCATTGTAGCAACTCATACTCGTAAATATATAGTGTGGCTACATAGGTTGTATTCAATATTTGGACTTAAGTAGAAGGCTATGAGAATTGATATTGATAGTCAGATTGCAAAATGTTTTGCCAACAATCCTAGTTTTCATGATCGGTCAAAACATATTGAAATCAATTACCATTTTGTGAGAGATATGGTTGAAGGAAATTAGGTGATGTTGGAAAAATTTGATATGAAGAGTAATGTTTTTGATTCATTAAAAAATGCTATACTTGCTCAAAAAAATTTCTTGATGTAGAATATTTGGAAAAATTTGATATGAAGAGTAATGTTTTTGATTCATTAAAAAAGGCTATACTTGCTCAAAAACATTTCTTGATGTAGAATATTTTTGGTTATGGTTGTCATTGATAGTTGATAATGGTAGTTTTTGGCCCATATGGAAAGTATCCTATGTCAAATGTATTTCATCCGAAAAGATCAAAATCACTTTTTATAACTAATGCAAATCAACTTTCACTACTCGTTGGGGAACCTTTTGCTATCAAGTCATATATTTTGGATTGAAGAATGTAAGAGCTACCCACAAAGATCCATGAGATACATATTTCATGACATGTTGCATGACATAATGGAGGATTATATCAATAATATTCTTGGTCTATATTTAAACTAGAAATACCATGTTCAAGACCTAAGGAACATCTTTGAGTGACTATAGGATTACAAGGTATACCTAAAGCTTAAAATATGTATTTTTGGGATTACATCAAGAAAACTATTTAGATTCATTGTAACTCGACATGACATCAAAGTTAATCTTGATAAAATATTAGTTATAGTTCATATTCCACCCCTTGAACTCTGGACCAAATTAGGAGTCTCTAAGGAAAATCTAATCCATATTTAGATTCATATCCCAACTAGCTAACAAGTGTTAGCCTTTCACCAATATTTTAAATAAGAATACAATATTTGAATAGGATATTAATTGTCAAGTGGTCTTTGATGCTCTCAAATCCTACCTTTTATCTTATCCTATCCTTATCCCTCTTAATCCTTCTAAAGTATTGTTGATATATGCAATAGAAATAGACCATGCCCTAGAATATATGTTGGTGTAGTACAATAATAAACATAAAGAGTGATGCATTTTCTACATTAGTAGGATTTTGGTCAATTATGAAGTTTTCTATACCCCTTAAGAGAAGCTTTTACTAGCCATAGTTTTTTCTTCTTAGAATCCTAGACATTACATGCTCAACCATAAAATATTTATCATCACAAGGATAAACCCCTTGCAATATCTCATGTTTAAGCCTCACCTCTTAGTACCAACTACTGAGTGGGTCATTGTGCTTAACATATTTGATCTTGATTTTGTTAGCTAAAATTCTATGAAAGACCAGGTCGTTGTTGATTAATTAGTTCTTGCATCCTTAGAATATAACCATATCTTACTCATGTACTTTCCTAATGAGTCAGTATTTATCCTATAAGAATATCAACCTAAATATTAGTCTTTTTTGGTACTTGATGTGTCAAAGGATCAAGAGAAAGAATCATCTTGGTTACTTCTCAAATATAGCTTATCCCTCTATCATTTAAGCTTAAATTTTCTTGTACCAACAATATTTTTGAGTATGAATACCTTATCCTAGGGCTACACACAATATTATTTTAGGTTAGAACCCTCTTTGTATTTAGGTATTCCTAACTTGTATTCAACCAATTTAATGGTGTTTAACAAATGAAAGATACAAATTTCAAGAATTACAAAGACATTGTTGATAAACTAATGGCTGCTTTGACAAGATCATAATTGAAGCCATACCTAGGTCTAATAATTGACATTCTAATTCTATGGCCTTGGTTCCACCCCTTATCCACTTAGATCTAGATGACAAATAAACTATAACTATCATTCAACAAATTAGGAAACCTTCAACCTTAGAGTTTAGCTAGCTTTATCAAGGAGTGTATTTTGTATAAACAACGTCTTCTCCTAATCCTTCATTTAAAGATATATTTTCTTTCTATAAGGATGATACATTACCTGATGGTTTGAATTGTAATGAATACAATACACTCAATCAATGAGCCTATATACATATCATCATCGATAATATCTTATATCATTGTACCCTTGATGCAATTTTTCTTAGATGCCTAACCTTAGCCAAAGCCTAAATAGTAACCAAAAATATTCATCATGGATCATGCAGTGGCTACTTTAGTAGTGTTACCATCACCAATAAAATCCTATGGATGAGTTATTATTGGCCATCTATATAAAATTAATCTTGCAAATATATTAGGAGTTTTGATAAGTGTTAACATGACAATCTTATCCATGCTTCATCCAAAAATATCCAACCCTTGACTTCTCCTTCACCATTTTCTATTTAGGGTTTAGACATTAATAGGAATATCAAGCATGTATCATATAATGGGTATAAGTTCATCATCATAGCTACTAAGTATTAAACTAGGGTTGAAGCCATACATTTAGCCTCAACCATTGGTGTCTAAATCTCTAATTTTATCCTCAACTATATACTTAGCTATTATGGAATCCCTTTCATAGTAATATTTGATAATGAAATATCCTTTAAGAATAGGGATATCCAAAAAAAATGTGCTAAATACAATATTCAACACAATTGGTCAATGTCTTACTATTTTTAAGGTAATGGCCAAGCTAAAGCATGTAACAAGACTCTTATCAAGATCCTCAAGAATATCATCAATTTATTTTTAGAGTATATTACATTATTTGGTACATGCTAATGTACCACCTTGGGTACATAACTAAAGTAGGAGCCTACCTTAAAGTAAGGTTTGAGTAGTTACTTCATGCAATGTAATAAATGCACAAGTGTTAGAATGTGCAATGATGTAAATGTGCATGTAGTCCACATGTACATGAGTCATAGGTTAGATAGATGAAAGGCCAAGGGACTTATCTCCCTATATATGCCTTTGAGGTAGCATAGAAAAATAGAGTGAGGTTTATAGAAGATACAATAGTGAGTAGTTGCATTAGTAGATTGAATACAATGTATTTTCTTTATGTATTTATGGAGTGTTCATGTACTTCATTATGTTACATTGTACTATTTTTATGATCTTTCATTAATGGCATATTTTTGAGGTATTGCAGAAGTCTCTCTTATAATTTTCCTACATATTATAGTGTAATTATCATATAGTTATCATTTATTTCTCATTTTACATCTTGTGGTTGTATTTCCTTTAATACATATCATCAAAAGCTAATAGTGGTATCATAACACATGTTAGATCGATAGGAAATAGGGAGAGCTACAAGAGAGATTGAGAGGAGATTGGAAATCTCATTTTCAGAATTTCTAAAAATTATAATTGGCTAGAGTCTTTCCACAAAGTTGTAGAAAAAATCGTGAAGACTAGGACTCAACAATAATTCCACTAGATTGATAAATAAAGTAGTGAAAATTTATTATCTCTAGATTTAATGTTTCTTTCATTACAGTTTCTAATACTTGTTTCAAAAAAATAAGATTCAAAGAAATTTGGGAAGCTTCCTACATAGAGATAGGAAGAATATCTTCTTTATAATGAATCTAGGACTTGCAACAAGTAGAAGACTAATTATTTCAGATGCCTAAGATAAATATCCTATTGTAGAGATTGTAGATTTTAGAAGATAGAAAAGGCCATAGGAGTCTTACTACAGATTGAAGGAAGTAGATACTCTAGAAAAGAGTCTTGGAGAAGATTTAAGACTGGTGATCTCCATTGAATATTGAAGACTATAGATTAAGGAGGTCCTAGAAAGATGACCCCAATGAAGGAATAAGAGACTTAAGGAAAAGAGTCCCAGAGAAGATTGGATATTAGACATATCCATTGAAGATTGAAAACTTCACATTGAAGAAGTTGAAGAGACCCATAGAAGGTCACATTGAAGAACTTCCATATTTAGATAATTGGATATTGAGAAGGACTAACGAAAGTTCTACTACAAATTTTAGAAGTAGTAGATTTTAGAAATCCAAGAAAGATATCGCATTGAAAAACTTCCATGGTTGAAAATTGAAGAGATCAAGAGAAGGTCTCATTGAAATTTTAAGGAGACTAGGCAAGTTGTAGAAATTAGATACCGAAGAGAAGAGGTCTCAAGGAAGGATCGAAATGAGATATGAGGAGAAGGCTAGCAAGGATAATTCCTAGTAGAAGAAGAGGTCTCATTGAAAATTTTGAAGAAGTCCATTAAAGGACTATTTAGGAGAAGATAGCTAGCAAGGATAAATTCCTAGTAGAACAGGATTTGGGATAATTGTCACCATCCGACAACAAGCCCAAAAGTAGAAGGATTTGGCAAGGAGTTAGCCAAATTTTGGAGGAGAATAGTGGAGACCTCAAGACATTCAGATTATTGAAAAGAAAGCCTATAAATAGGCCAGGATCGAAGCCAAAATTTGACAAGGAGGTTGAAGGAAAATGAGTTAGAAGAAGCCACCAAATCTAAGAGATTTAGAGATTTCTATTGAATGCTATTTCAAAGAAAGGATATTGTTGGTTTTACATAATAAAATTGAAGGTTTCTAGAAGGAAAGTTTTAGATGCAATTTGGAGTAACTTTTGTACCAAATTTGGAGATTCAAGGACAACATTTCAGAGGAGAAATTAGCTACATTAGAATCTGAAAATTTTAGAGTTATAGACAATATTACTAGCTTCTAAATTTTATATTTCAAGAGAGCATACTGAAGGAGAGTTAAAGCCATCAAAATTATATTTTTGGGCAAAAAGTTAGAGGAGTTTTTAAAGCTACAAATTGGTGCGCTAAAGAGATATTTTGGACAACAAGGAATAGTTGCAAATCCATCAAACACAAGGCATCATTCACGTGAATCTAATCACCTAGAAATTCATCATCTATAGGGGTCATAAACATAAGTAACTTTGGTGCAAAAGGTTTATTAATTGAACAGTCATTATTTGGTTCATTAGTAAGTTTCATTAAGCACCACATTAGAGTTTAAAGTTGCAAGGGAGTAAGTTTCAAGTTTTAAGTCTTCAAGGAAGTGTAGAAGATAGTTCTTACAAGGTTAACCTACACATAAGAATTAGGAGTTAGATATATTTTGAGAGAAAGAAAAATATCAACTTCCTATTATCTATTGGAAGCAAAGAAGACATTACTCTTAAATGAAAGTTGCATAGATTATAGTGCATAATATAAGTTACTTTTAAGAGTTCATTAAAAGGAGTAATAAGGATAAATTAATAAGTGCATCATACTAGTTATTCTTAAGAGTTATTAAAGTGCATTAAGTATTACATCAAGGAAGGAAGATTAGTGCACAAAAAAGGATTAAGTTAAAGTGTCAAAAGACACTATTGAGCACAAGAAAACAACAAAAAATATTGGTGAAGAGAAGCCATTAAAAGGTGCATTATAACCACCAAGGAATAGGGAAGAAGCCACCATATCAAAGTATCAAAACCCAGGTGCAACTAAGGTATTTTATCTTAGTCTATTGTAGATTTAATTCAGGGTTTAATAGCTACATATTTATCTTCTACAAAGTAATAAAAGGAAGACAACATTCAAGTGTATTTAAGACACAAAATAGCACATACTATAGTCACCAAGTGGTAATATTACAAAGCTTCAAGAAAAATCTTCAACACGTAGAAGATAGAGCCATCTAAGGGCTTAATATCAGCTTATTCAAGGTGTCTAAAGACACCCAATACAATATCATAGTCCCATAAAAATAGTGCCTATAATAGTACAAGAGGAGGAATTTGTAGCATTGAAAGAGTCTACGTAAGACAACATAGCACTCATTGCAAGGATAACATGCAAGTTACAAGAAGAATAACACAAGGAAATAATGTAATACAAGTGGTAAAACAAAGTGCAAAGGAGGATAACTTCAAGTATCACCCAAGAAAATGTAAAGAGGATCTTGGATGAATTGCTAACATGGATAAAGTGTTCAAGCACCCTATAAAGAATTACCTACATTGGAGAGGAGCCACCTTAGCTAGAAGAGGAACCACCAAATGTTGAAGTTCAAGAACGCACACTGCAAAGGAATCCAAACAACTTGCAAAAGAATTGGAAATGCATTAAGGTGATAAGGATGTTGAAGAGGTAAGTTGCATGCAAAGAAGATGCATCCACTTATCTCATCAAAGGTATATTTTGCCACTTGGCACAATATAAGAAGAGCACCTATGATTTCTTGATAACACCTAACATTATAATGCTTACGCATAGGAAGGGAGCACCCAAGTTGAAGTATGCTCAACTCAAGCATTGAAGGTATCAATAATTATTTTACAATTTTCAAAGTTTTGTGCCACCTAAAATAACACTCACAAAATATCATAACCTCCCAACGTCATGTACCAAATAAACCTACAAACCTAAGCAATGTAACATGCCAATTGGCTACCATTCCAAGAAGAGACATAAAATATTAATAGCCTAGGTTGAGAAGAGCATAGTGATTCAGCATAGAGAGTAAGCATAGAGATTCAACATTCACGTAGAGAGAGGTCAAAGCACATTGAAGGATTAAAAAACCATTATAGGAGTGCCATATAGTGTAGAGCAATAAATACTCACAACCATACATTGAAGTTAAAGGAATATAGTGTGGAGTAGCTTTGAAAATGAGGTCAAAGAAGACATTAATTAGCTCATAGCATATCACATTTTATGAAAGGTATACTTACAAGTTAATGTTTGCTTTCCATTAATTACAAGGAGATATAAGGTGCTTATATCTAAGGTTGAATTTAGTTGATTATTGCATTGAAGAAACTAGAGAAATTTACAACCTTAGTGGAATAGAAAGCAAATTGAAGCAAGGAGATTATATCTTAAAATATATTTCAAATTACATTAGATTCAAATATTAAAATATTTGCAAATAATTAACTAGGAGTTATAAGGTTTTCTACACTATAAAATTGAAACATTAGTTTACAAATATTATCATTTTCTAAATTTCTACATTAGGGAGATATAAGGAGTTCTACACCAAATATTAAACTATTGAAATTTAGAAAACTATACCATTGAGAATTGAAGGATAAAAGAAGCAAAACCATTAATTGCTTGAAAATTTGGAAATTGCATTTTGCATTAGTCTCTTACACTAATTCATGAGACATTAGAAATCCAACTAAAAGGTCTTGAAGGAAAAGAACCTTATCAAAACTTGAAGGTGCATCATCACTTATATTTAGCTTTCTACTTACTAATTAATAGGGAGAAATAAGGCAATACATTGAAGTTGAACATTAGGGAGACAAAAGGGATTCAACTCAAACTAATAAAGCTAAGCATACTATCAAGTTCATGGTACACTCAAACACTTGAAATATAGAAAGCATTTTACAAAAGTTGTAAATAGAAAAGTTATTTGTAAGGTTCATCATAAAATCAAACTAGGGAGTCATAAGGTAGACAACTACAAGGGTTTTGAAATTCAAAACTTCCATAAAAATTGTTCTAATTACTTGAGAAGTGAAAGATACTCTACCTAGTGATTTGGAAAACTAAATTCTTATCAAAATTATTGATTGAACATTAAGATTCTCAAGGTATTCTCAAAACACTAAAGAGCTATAAGGAATTCTACTTCAAAGGATAATATAGAAGAAACATGGATGAAATAGTGATGAACACATTCAATAATGAGGAACTATTTCATGAGGTGAAATTTTACTCTCAAAATTTAATAGATACTTTTTAAGGATTCATATATTTATCAACTAGTAAAAAGGAAAGATTCTCATTATTCCTCAAAGAAGCAAAGGAATAAAATTTTACAATATTAATTGATTATATTCATGAAGTACTTTCTAGAGCTTGGTGGAACACTCAAAATATAGTTATATTCACATTAAAAGAATTCTTGAATACATAACTATCATTAATTGTTTTTGAAGTTTTTTAAAACATGAAAAAAACTAGAAATCCTAGTCAATATTATTGTGATGATATACTAACTCAACATGAAGGAAATATTCCTCTAGTAAAAATGTAGAAATAGAAAAGAAGAAGAAGGAAGAGGAAACATGACAGGAAGGAACAAGACAAATATACTAATTAGGATACAAATAGATAATATAATGAAGAATTCACAAATACCAAACCAAATTAAGAAGAAAAACCAAATAAATTTGAAGAACATTTAAAAGACAAAGACAATATGAAGACCAAAGCAAAAGAAGAGGAAGAACTAGATCAAGCAAAAGAATATTTGAAATATGAAGACCCATATTGAAGACTAAAATATTCAATACCCAAATAATGTAATACAAGGGGTGTTAGAGCATATTAAATTATTTGGTACATGCTAATGTACCACATTGGGTACACAACTAGTGTAGGAGTTTACCTTAGAGTAAGGTTTGATTAGTTACTTCATGCAATGTAATAAATGCACAAGTGTTAGAATGTGCAATGATGTAAATGTGCATGTAGTCCACATGTACATGAGTCATATATTAGATAGATGAAAGGCCAAGGGACTTATCTCCCTATATATATGCCTTTGATGTAGCATAGAAAGAGAGAGAGAGTGAGGATTATAGAAGATACAATAGTGACTAGTTGCATTAGTAGAGTGAGTACAATGTAGTTTCTGTATGTATTTATGGAGTTTTTGTATCCTCCATTATGTTACATTGTACTATTTTTATGATCTTTCACTAATGGAATATTTGTGATTTATTGTAGAAGTCTCTCTTATAATTTTCTTGCATATTATAGTGCTATTATCATATAGTTATAATTGTTTGCTCATTTTACATCATTTGGTTGCATTTCCTTTAATATATATCATAAAAATATAACATAAACTGGTTGAGATTGGAATCTCCAGTTGCATTCTACTTTATGAGCCTATCAAACTAGTGTTAAAATTTACATTGGCATCATACCTTATGATGTGGTTTATGGAATAGAATGCATATTTTATTTTGAGCTAGAGTTGTTATCCTTGTTCACCTTGTTGTAGGACACTTATTTTGGAGATGAATATCATCTCACCTATATAATCCAATTGGACCTACTTGATGAAATATGGATCCATGCCTTACATAACCTAAGGGTCTACCAACAAAGTATTAAATATTCTTATAGTAAGAAGGTGTGATATCATTCCTTTGAAGTTGGCAATATTGTTCTCAAAGAGAATTATAAAACTGATGCCAAAACTAATGTCAAATGTAAATTTGATCTAGTTGGCCAAGTTCATACTTCATAACTACCAAGTAAGGTTCAAGTACCTACTAGCTCATCACTCTTGATGAAAAAACTTAAAGAACCAATGAAAATAATGAATCTTAAAAGGAATTACATTTAAGTCTATATTATCTAGCTATTTTATTTTAGCTACCTATCATTGCTTTCTTGCATATGCTTGATTTGATAATTACTTGAATGTGTGTACCTATTTCTATCTAGACTACCTCTTGCATCTTGAGTCAAGGATCCATGATGAAATAAAAATAATAATCCTAGTTAGAATAGTTCATTTTCATACCCTAAGTGACTGATATGAGCAAATCATCTCATCCTCGTATTTGCAAACCAAATTAGGGTTCATACAACATCAATTTCTCTATCTATTTTAATTTGATATGTTGTAAAAATTATCTCTATCAATTCTTCAAAACTACCAATATCCTACTATATTATGAACACAAGGATCATAGGTGATGATGGCAAAACCAATTAAATCAAATTATTCTATCTCATTAATCATTATTTGATGAATGATACAAGGTTTGTAGGTGTTGATAGTAAGATCAATTAGATCATATTTTATCTTCCATGTACACCATGTGTGATTCCAACTAGTCAAAAATGAATTTATTATTCAAACTAGAGCATCATTCATTGCCACATAAATTAAATTACAAGCCCTCTATAAATCTTCTCTACAAGGAAAATCAATCCAAGCAAAATCCCTTTACATATTTGTGTGAATGGAAATCTCTAATCTAAATTAAAAGTCCTATGGATGAAGCAACAATCATTTATTTATTTATTCAAAGGAATATCAAAGTCCTATGGATGAAGTAAAATGCCTTTACATATTTTATTAAAGGTAAATCAAAGCTAAATCAAAAGTCCTATAGGTGAAACAAAAGTCCTTCAAGCATTTGCTTAAAAGAAAATCAAAAGTCCTACAAGTAAAGTAGAATTTCTTTAATCATTTTTTTAGAGGTAAATAAAAAGTCTTTTAGATATTTGTTTAAAGGTAAATCATTTATTTTTATGTTTGTACATATCTTTGTATCATAGCAAATAACTAGAAGTCCTTTAGGAAAATCTAACTAAAATCCCCTTGGGAAAATATCAAAGCTAACCAAAAGTCCTTTGGGAAAAGCTAATTAATGTTCCCTTGGGAAAATATTTAAGAATATGTATATGTATATAGTTGTACATATTTGTATATAGTTGTACTATAATAATGCCTTCTTGGGCACATCATGTATCCCTCATCTATCATCATGTCATGCATCTTTCATCACATCCAATCACTTCATTTATTTCATTAATTATCATTGGTTAATTAATATTTAATTAATTATTAATAACTATTTTACAACACATTTTATCTCAATATTAATTCATCTTAATCCATTCATGTCAAATTGTAAGTCAAATCATCATCACCTAATCTCCATTATTACTTCCATTATTGCTCATCCTTTTAACATAAATTAATTCATCACAAATAAAAGTATTAAAAAATATTAAGTAAATAAACAACATCAATGCAATCAAGCCATCACATCATAACTAATAACTCATAATATAAATGTTGATGATATGTATTTATATATTAGAGTATCTCTACATCATACTATTAATCTATGTGCATAATAAAATCATCAATAATATACATAGTCTCCTCGTAAAATTATAGAATAATAAACTCCAGTAGCTAGCTCTAAGAGATTGTATTTTATGCTACTCCTATCTCCCTTATATGTGGTGGCATTTGGATAGATATCTATGATAGATGAGTCATAGACCTTAACCAAGTCTATGATTGGGTCAATGGAAAGTAGCTATCTACGAGGATGGCTACATGATATGTGGCTCTATAGTGTGTCAACCTTGCACTCTCTACCACCATGTCTTCCTATGCCTAAGCTAGCTGGTCAAATAGTGTCAATACCTCCCACCACCCTCTCTCTCCTCCTACTATCATCATGGCTCTCATTGTCACTACATCTTGATCTATAGTTAGTCTTTGGATGGTCTATTGTATCACTATGACCTATGCTACTAGTTGGAATCTCTATGTTGTCCTCCCTATTAGAGCTACCTTAAGTTCACATTATATATTGCCAAGTCATTTTGAACTACCTTGATAATCTATTGAGATAACCTAATCAACCCTACCCTACCAACCATACTCATCAACATTGATAGGACAAGTAGCAAAGGTACTACTATTGTTGTTGCTATTATCATCTATCATTGTGTTTCTTGCTACATATTTGTCTTGCAGTAGTGTCACATCAAAACTAGCATAGCCTATCTGACCCTACTTAGCCTTTACCTCTACTCTATAGCTCATACCCATAACATTGTAACCCTCCTCAATAGGATGGTCTAGTACCACCTCAAATAGTTATAGGTGACCCTAGGATCACCTCATCTTGGATCTAGGATGATAAAATCATTTATATTAGCCTTTGTATAGGAGTCTAGGTCTGGATGTCCCCAAAATTTCCTCTCCCTAATTAACTATTAGTACTAGATTGGTTTTTCTAGTACCCCCTTCTATACACCAAACTAGAATATTATCTTGTCAAAATGGTTTGACCAACTATCTAACCTACCTAGCATAAGCTAGCTAGTAGGCATTATCATGCTATCTAGGATGATATCTATATAATATCTAGATGATATTATCTATCTATAGATCATCTATACATATTTGTGTCACCACCAATGCACCCCTATGGGACATACTTTGCCCTACCTTAAAATTTTATTCCCATCTATATGTTTCTAGTGCCTCCTAGTCTACTACCTATCCTGGTAATATTGGTGATCTTATAATAGTTATGTGCTCTTAGGCTCACACCTAGACTAATTTGCAACAAGTGAGGTTTCTCTTGCCTTTGTATACTATTTGATGTAAATTCTAATAAATTCATGCCAACACCATTGATCCCCATGCAAAGACTATCTAATAACCTTGAATTTCTACCACTCTCTCCCAATACTAGTGGATGACCCTTTTGCTTTTACATTGAGAAAAGTTCCAAAAACCAAGGCACTCAAAAGTGTGATTTTCTTATCAAATCAACTCTTAATATAGGTGACATTAATGTCAATGCCTGATATAACAACTAGAAATCTTGAATCTTGTATCAACCTCTCTAGGGCTTGCCTCTAATATTGACTAACTTAAACCTCTACTCTTTTGATCAATATTCTAAGGACTCTCTAAACATCCTCTTGAGTCACTATAATATATTATATATACATTGGATAAGTAACTACAAATACCAACACTCCACCAATGTTATGAGGAGTGCCTTATCAAACCCTACCTTCATCATAAGGGATACAAGGTATATCCCTACAACTGCTAAGAGAGTGTGATTGACAAAATTTAGCAACCTATGAATGGTCTCTAGTATATGAGGTCACCTCTTCCTACACTCTAGTGTCTAAATATAAACTATTTATAACCAAATCCAAGCTCTATCAGCCTTGAAATGTATAATCAAACATGGTAAAATATGAAAAAATTAAAAATTAAAAAAATTACATAGATGCAAAAGCATTGCTTAGGCACAAACGCAAAATTTCTTGGTGAAACCACTCTTGGAATGTGAAGCACTATTGATGCACAAAATCATCATGTGAAAGTGTTGGAACTACATAAAATTGATACCCTTTTATTTGGGTATACTTTTCAAGGACAAAATGAAAAAAAATGATTAGTATTTTATACTTACTAGCACTACTATTACTCCAACTACAGGTGCCCTCATCCATTTTGTGCATTTTGTTGGTTGTGCTTGTTGATCCATAAAAAATATATCACTATCATTGCTATAGAGCTCTCTTTTTTCCCTCTTTGTGGTAAAAATAATTTTATTCTTACCCCCATCCCTTTTACCCCCTAGCCTCCTTGGCCATTTTTCATTGGTTATCCTTAATTTTTATTAATGCACCAGTATGGATCACGATCAAGTCGAATTTATTCAATCCAACCTCAAGGGGAGATACTAGGGCATGATAGCATTTAATGTTTCCAAAAATATAAATTTCTACTTCACATTTAAGCAAGTAATTAAAGCAATGGTAAATCTTCTTGTCTCAAATTGGGGTATCTATGTTAGTTTTTTATGCAATATGTACATCAAAATGAGGTAAATATAGATACCTAATTCTGAGTGTTGAGATAATATTTCAGTTTGTCAATCCCCTGATAAATTAGCTAATCAATTATCCAAATTTAGAGTATTTATTGCTCAAGAAGAAAAAGTACCAAGACATGAGCAAAAGCATCGATGATTCTTTCATAACCCTAGCAACACTTTTGCTAAAATTTTGACTTTGAACATTCCCACCCAAATTTGACCTCCAATAGTCATGATGGCAAAAGTTCCATTACACCATGTAATAAACACTTGAGAATGCATCTTAAATGGTAAATATAATTATTATTTAATTAATGATATATGCTTCTAAGATGAGATACTACTTAAGGCTACTATTTTTGTAGGTATAGGTCCTTAAAGATTAGATGGAAAATGATGGCGGTGTGAAATATCACCACAACTTGTGAGTACATGGAAGCTCACATAATTGCATTCATATAAGTGCATTTTGGATGATTGACTTACATTGTGTATATCTTGTTTATTGGATTACGTGCTATATACTCTATACCTTTGAATAAATGAATATCCAAACCTTCGATGGTAAGGAAAGTACCAATGCATGGGAGCTATTCTCTACTAGCAGATGTAGATATTAGATTACCAACAGTGAAGAAGACTTGGAGGTATAAACCCTGTTGGTGATTTAAAAATTATTTGATGCTTATTTTTGAATTCATAAAATATATAAGATTTAATAAATAAAATTAATTATTATTAAATGAAATTAAAATAAATAAAATTAAAATAAATAAAATTTAATTTTATCATATTAGTGGACATAATGGGATTATGGCAGATGTTCTAAAGTGGATAGTTGCATGTAGTTCCATTTATCTTTTTTATGCTTTAAAATTGGAAATGGGAGGAAGTTTAGTTATCTTGCTTCTTGAGTCTTATATGTATCTTGGACCTAGTATTGCATTCGTGGGAGAGGGTTGGATTGGAAGAAAATTGTTGGGATAATAGATAAATAAAAGTTGGTAAAACTGCATCCAAACCAAATATCAGATCCTCAGTAGTGTAGTATTTTTTTATTCATTGTATTTTGATTTTTTGCAGTGTTCTGTGTTGTTGAATTATAATTCTACATATGCATCGATTAGCCTATGCTTTCCTTATACATTATTATTTTAAGTATGGGTGGAAACCATTTTATTTTCCTTCCGTGACATCAATGCTTGTGTATAATTATCTATGAATGATTTCATGACACTACAAATGGTTTTACAATTTTCTTTGAATTTATATTATCTAGAAATGAAATGGTAGTTGACTATGAAAAGAGAGTTACATGCTTGTTGTATGTATGTGAAACCAACAAAAATGACACTATAATTCTCATTCAAAATTATAGAATCCATTTCTTTTGCTATTAAAGGATAAAAGGAGGTTACAAGTCGATATCCTTTTAAAAATTTTGCCCTGAAGGCTAAAATGGGGTCTTCCCTAAGAAAGCCCTTTTGGATGTGTACAAAGGCAGCAAGATTTGTCTTCTTTGTGTTCCTCAGTGTTGATGGCATTCTTTCTCGTGTGCTACTACTTGATGGATATTTTTGGTGTACCTATTAAACCTAAAAAATGTGGTTAGAGCATTTGGGGGCTTGCCTCAGTCAAACCCCATGTTTATACAGACAAAAGACTCTTAAACAAGCTTAAAACATGATAAAAACTAATAAAAATAGCATAAAAACACTAAACTAGCCCATACTTACTTGATATGGTGATTTTGGTGTCCATAGAAAAGGTTTGCATGGGGTCATGCGAACTTAGTGTGAACTGGGAGGTTTGCACGGGGTCGTGCAAACCTATCTTTTTGTGACTGAATCTGCAAGATGGGCTTCTGGATTGTCTTGGTGTAGCTACTTTTTCACCTTTTTGATGAGTCACCTTCAAAAATTTCCTTTTTGGTGTAATTGACTTGTATCAATCATAAGGAATGTCACAAAAGCAACTGAATTACTATTGCAATATGTGTATGATGGATGTATGATGGATGCAAAGTGGATGTCATGGTTGTAGTGATTTCGGCAGAGTTTCAGTAAGTAAAAGTTGGTTGTCATTAAAATGGTGGAAATGGCCTTCTATTTATAGAATTAGCCAAGGTTAGAGGGAGGGGATGAGGTGTCCCCTATGAGGTATTAATGGTGAGGTGTCCATCTAAGAGGTATCCCTGAGGTGTCCTGGTTCATAAATGAGGTTGGGTGAGAGAATCCCTCACCCATCCAAAAATAATGATGACTTTGCCAAAAATATCCATTTGGTATTTATGAAGACCTTTTTGAAAATATCTCCAAATTAAAAATTGCCTTTTGTGTGCAAAAGTATCCATCTTTCATTTATGACCTAGGGGAATGTGAGGTGGAGAAATATCTGGGTGAGAGGTGGCAAGGCTATGATAGGCTAGAATAGGTGAGGTGGAAGGCTAGGCTAGTCAAAGTAGACTAGGTGAGGTGGAAGGCTTAAATCAAATCAATATTAGATCTAATTAAGCATGTGATTAGTCTTAAAGCATATTTTGACCAAAATGTTGAATTTTTTACCATAAAGTGCTTTTTAACCATGATGGAGAATTCAACCTTGGTTGAGTTGTGATTGAGGTCGCATGAGGACCTAGGGTTAATTGTAGGAAGGAACTTAGCTAGCCCAAAGGGGCTAAGGATGATGAATAGTGTATTTTGATAAATGAATAGTGTTTTTAGTCAATTTATGCAATTTTCGAGGGTTTTGCAAATTGATTGACCATGGGGATGAGGAAAGGGACAATGTGCGACTTTTGGGTGTCTACATTTTGACCTCTTTTGTACTAGATTGTGTGAAACATAGTTTAGTACAAAAAATGATGATGTGAATTGATGGAATGATTTGGAAGGCAAAGAATTTACAATTGATGATTTGTGGATGATTGTGAGCAAGATGCATTGAGAAAAAATGGTTTATGATTGATTGCTTTTGAAGGAAGGCGTAAGATTGCCTTGTATTATGATCAACTCGAGATGTTTCAATTGTGGAAAAATAAATACCTTTGCTAATTTTTTTTGTTTTGATTTATTGATGAGCTATTTTTGACAATATTTGAAAAATCATTGGAGCCATGGGGTAGAACTTTCAGGAGATTCATTCACAAGTGGTCTTACGACTACCATTATGAAGATTGGAATCCATGAGGTATCTACAGTTAGAGGTATTTTGAGATTTTATCAAACATTACTTTGTTTTGGATTGGGATTTTGGTCTTGAGATAATTGTTAGCAAAGAATTTCTTAGGCAGATGCTAAAACCCTGATTGGATGTTTGGCTGTTTGATCATGTGCAAGGTAGATTTTGATTTATTGGATGAATACCCCCTCAAGCAATGAATTGGTGATGGAGGAGACGAAGATCAGTGATGAAACAATTGATAATTATTAAGAAGAAAAATGAATTTTTTTGCATAAAAATTAGAAAAATAGAAGAAATGAGAGAAATCCCAAGGGAATTGGATGCAGGTGCGACAAATTTGATCAAGAAATATAGGTTTGTATGGGGTCATGCAAACCAGGGTGGTTTGCACAAGATCGTGCAAACCTATCGGTTTGCATGTGTGGGGTGCGAATAGATGTGAATGGGGTTTTTAAAGGGTGAAAATGACATCTTGACATCATTTGTACATGAAACATGGAAGAGGAGTGGTTGTGGAGGAGAAAATAGAACAAAGTGCTACCGAATTTTTGATCGGGTGAGACAAGATGGCAAGTGCATCAGTGAGTACGAGCACAGGGGTGGTAACACTGGAGGTAAGCAGATTATTCTTTCTCAATTAATGTGTAAATTTATTAGGGAAAAAAGAATGTTGAATTTACTAAAAATATCATAGATTAGACATGCATGCGTGGGAGGGGTGAAATGTGTGCACTTTGTGTAAAAAAGGGCAAATGGGTATCCCATGGTGATTTTTGTTTTTGCATGTGATGATTATTGTGCGTGGGAAGTGTGCATGGGATGTGATGTGTGGTATGGAGTGTAAAAAGTACATGCATGTAAAAAATGACAAGTGGGGGGTTCTAATAAGCCAAATGGGTATCCAAATTTGCTTTCATTTGACTGTTTTGACTTCATTTTGACCACCTCATTTTGTGTGCATGTGTGAGGAGGGTTTTGGACGTTTTTGCATTTTTTAGCATGTTTTTGTCAATGTATGCATGGAATGTGGGAGGGTGGGCAAACTCGCGTGGGAAAAAAATTTGAAAATAGGAGGTTCGCATAGGGTCGTGCGAATCGGGGTGGTTTTCATGGGGTCGTGCGAACCTATCGGGGTCATGCGAATGCGACTTTTTTTTTATCATGCATATGTACATGTAAAAACAAAATAGATGGATTGATTTTATGTACATGATATCTAACTTGTGACATGTGTTTTGTCACAAGTGAAGAATATATTTGTGCGACATCAGATGTGGAAGTGTAGGAAGGCCTTGCAGGAGGTATGGCAGGCAGAGGATGGGGAGTGGTTGCGAGCAGTGGGTTTATATGGTGTGTGGGAGATGCGTGAGGTTCATGTGAACCATGCATACATTTTTGCTCTATGTGAGAGGTGGGATCCTGATAGGAACACCTTTCACCTACCCATAGGGGAGATGATAGTGACCCTAGAGGACATCTACCGCATTTATCAATTTCTAATATAAGGGATCATAGTGATGACAATGAATAAGGATTTGTAGAATGGTATTTTGGAGAGAGTATTTGGGTAGTGGTGGTAGAGGGTGGATTCCAAGGGTGGGGTGGACTATGTGAAGTATTGGCAAAATAAGTTTTTATCGAATCGCCATGCAATGGCGATGCTGATGATAGTGAGCCATGCATTTCTAGATACTTTAGGGGTGAGATTCCCCTAGAATATGATGGGGATAGTGTGCGATATGGTGGAGCGAAGGATAGTATATGCATGAGTACCTATGATGTTGGTACATGTGTACAAAGAGTTGCACGAGATGGTGAGGATGGATCAGACAGGTATTAGTGTGAGTCCACTATTGTAGGTGTGGGCTTGGGAGCATATCCTGATTTTATGGCCAACAAATTTACCACATGAGGCACATGCCATAAATGGGCTTGATGTACCATATGTGATGTGGTGGAGAGAAGATATGGAGAGTAGGAGGAAGAGGGTATGAGAGGGTGATCTGATGTATCACAAAGAGAAGTTGAGGGGCTTGAGTATGGATCAGGTGTGGTGGAGGTCGTGGCAAGGAGCACTTGAGTGGGATGAATATGTGGAGTATTTAGGGTGTATTTTTCACTTGTGATAGTTTGGGTTGCAATAGGGGTGACCATATCTATCTTTAGTGATCTTTAGGATAGTATGGGATACAAGGCTAGAGCTAATGGTACCACCATTATACTTGATACCTTATGAGTCATTGGTTGTCCCTGATATGGACAATGCAGGGACCACACCAGAGTATAATTTATGGTGGTCTAGATAGTGATGGGAGCTAGTGCTCAGGGTAGTGGATGGATGGGTTGAGGTAGTAGGAGTGTTACCTAATATGGGATTGCTATGTGGGGTGAGGGTAGTATTTCCAGGGAAAGCAGGTGTATGGAGGGATGAGGAATCACCTAAGCCAGATGAGGAGGAGGAGGTAGAATTAGATCACTTGATTAGGTGAGTTAGACCTCAATGTGATGAGAGAGATCACTTGGTGAACTATAGTGGTGCAGGACCATCGACAAAGGGGGGTGAGGGGACCATAGAGGGTATAATGGTGATGGAGGATGTGCCCGTGATGGATATTGTTGATGAATCATTAGACGAGTCACCAATGATAGGGGAGGGAGGCATTGGTGGAGATACAATAGAGTTGGATGATTTTGATTTTGTAGGAGAGGTGGAGGGCACCATGTAAGCTAAGGATGAGGTACGTCAGCTACGAGGGAAGGTGAAGAGGCTTAGGGATAAGCTTCTAGACATTGAGATGGATTGGGTGAGTGATTGCTTAGCTTTAGAGGAGGAGAAGTAGGAGGTGGAGGCAGATATCAGGGCCACCTTAGAGGAGAGATATGAGGCTAGTGTGCACTTGCAATAGATTATGGAGGATAGGGATGCACTCAGGAGTGAGTAGGATGCGCTAAGGGGTGAGCGAGATGCTACCAAAGGGGAGAGGGATGAGATTATTGAATCTATTGAGTGACTCTAGGTGATGTTGAATGCAACACAAGCTAATATGTAGGTCATGAAGGCTAGTCACTTAGTGAGGATTGCTGAGCTAGATCCAGGTGTATGGAATATGGAGGCCATGAAGGAGTAGGTTGAGAGGGAGATTTAATGATTGGAAATGATAGTGCCATAGTTGGAGCATTCATGGGCGAATATTGGACATTTGTAGTAAGTAAATATGGGATTGATAACATCCAACATGAAGGAGGCTATAAAGAGGATGAGGTGCAAGGGGGAGTTGTTGATGCAGGGGATACCTGTTCCTTCATATTCTAGTTTTGTTTCACTATCGTAGGTGTAGTTGCATCGAAGTCAGTAGAGTTCACTGTCAATAGGGGTAAGGATGAATTATATGTTAATACCTATAACATTATATGTAGTGGGGATGGAATAACCAACATGGGTGGAGGTACCGGTTGTAGCGAGGATAAGAGATGTGCAATCAACATAGGTTGCAACAGAGTGGGTTCTGTATTGACCCAAATTTTTCATGCCCTTACCTTCAGGCTAAAGGATCCATTCCTGGAAGGGGGATGCAAAAAGTATGAGACGGTACCTCAGATTGAGAGGCCTTTTGAAGGTCACGCCTCTCAAGGGAGGGGTATCAGGGTGAATTTTTGATGGATGGTGGGGTTCACCAGGAAACTTTGAGTGGCAGTTTCCATGCCTAGGTTGGGGATGAGTTTGATATGTCCAGTTTTATGCTTAATCATTCAAATTCCTAGGTTTGGCCAAATGAATCTAAGCTATGTTATATGAAAATGCAGATTATATGAAGATAGAAAGTAGAAATGGATATCAAACACAGATAATATGCTAAAGAGGACAAAACATACCTGATTCTGAATGTCTGATGGAGATTCTGAAGCTTGCAGTAGTCCAGATCGTCTTGAATTTGACAAGATCGTCTGAGATTAGATAGAATCGTCCAGATCATAGAAAATTGTCTGAGATCAGATGAGATCGTCTCTGATCAAACGAATTCGTTAGTCAGACACCTACAATTATAGAGATAGACACCAATAACCAAAATACAATTACAAAAACAAAGGGCAATGATATAAATTACAATATAAAGACTAGAATAACAATTCCAGATAATAAATTAAATAAAATGCATTATTTTAATGACTAACTTTGACTTTATCATGCATCTACACTACATGAGGTGAACTCCAAGATGCGGAATAAGATTAAACCTAACTAATGCAGAATAAAACAATGGATAAAAGATAGAAAATGCAAACTCAAGGCACTGGTTGCCCCCAATCTTGACTATAGTCAAAATCTCCTGCAATCGTACGAAATCGTCTGGTGTAGCGACTGGATCATCCGAAATCATACAGGATCATCTATGACGATCTAAGCTTGCTCCGACTAAAAAAAAATAAGGTTCCTGCAAGAAAAATTGAAATTGCACAAATGCAAATAGTGATTCAAGGTGTTTTAATGCTCGCAAAACTAAGGTTGTAGAGAAATTTAGCCAAGGGGAAAGTCAGGGGAGATCCTAAGGTTAAATAGGATTAGGAGGGAGGTTAGGAGGTTGGAGATCATCCCAATTTGGGAGATCTCCAATGGGGGAGACTCTAACTGCGCAGACACACTTTCTGCCCAATTTAGAGAGGTTGTTGAAATAGAAGCTAATTATGAAAAATCAATTTTAGGACGAAATTTTTTGGACGTTCTGCTCCAGACGAATTCGTTCGATCTGAGACGATTTCGTCTGAATGATGACGATATCGTCCAATGGTCACAACAAATCCTAAAAATGACACAAAAAATGGGGAGAGCGATTAAACGGGCAGTTTCAGGCGGTTCAGGGTTAAAAATTTAAATTTTAATATATTTTTTTTCTTCAAATTTACATGGTGGAATCGGTAGCTGCCACGAATCTGGACAGGCTATCCGGCTTTTATGGCCGCCATAGTATTCTGCATACGTCTGCCCCAGAAGCCGCCACACAGATCTTCGCACAATCCACCCCTATAACCACCATGCCACAATCATTTTAAACCTTTTACGCCGCTAAAAGCACCAGGAAAGGGACAAGCGTTCAGTCCAGCGAGGCCCAAGATTTTAAATTTTAATATTTTACTAAGGTTTAATTACGCCAATTTTAGGGTGCTACATTTTGCCCCCTCTTTAGCGAATTTTTTGAAGAAAATGAGTTAAATACAAGTTCTTCTCGTTTTACGAGAAAGCAAAAATTTATTCCCATTTTTAGGCGACGATTCTAGGTCGAATCGTACGACTGCTTACTATGGTGCCCCCTCCGTATTTTTACCCAAATCAAACGTTTGAGGTAAAAACATGAAAAAGCTAAAAATTAGATGTTTGTTAATTGTTTTTAAATAAAATTAAGAAAAATAGGGCAAAAACGTAATTCATTTTTTTGTTCATTTTTTTTCTCTAGTTTCTAGAGCTCTGCAGACAAAATGATAGAGACGGTGCACAGATCGACGGAGGTCCGGCGCGGGCTACGGGTAAGGATCTAAACTTAGTTTAGCATGTTTTTAATTGAATTTATGTGATTTTTAGGTGAATTTTATGTGTTTTTGGGGCATCGCGACCGTTTTTGGGCCGTCGACGTCGTCGGGATGAAATCATCTCGATTTCGTCAAAATCATCTCGATATCGTCGATTTCGTTCGATGGAAAAATCGACGATATAGGGACGATTTCGTCCAATAAGGGACGATTCCCAAATTGCAAAATCGGAGACGATTTCATCCTACTAAGGATGAATTTGCTGAAATTAGGACGATATCGTCCAATAGTGGACGATATCATCATTTTTATGAAATTAAACTTGTTTTAATTGCTTTTAATTGATTTTAATCACTGTTTATTAATGATTTTCATTGTTTGTTGTTTATTTTGTAGAGGGGTTTACTAAAGAGCCAAGAATGGAAATACGGGGGGCTGATAGATGACGCGGCCGCACTAGACCAGGCAGAGCGAGACCAGCTAGCATAGGTTGGCTTGCAGCATGTGGCAGAGATGCCATAGATTCCTACGGATATGGGGCTACTGACAGCCCTGGAAGAGAGGTGGTATCTGGGGTCATCATGCTTCTGGTTATTAATTGATTTTTTATCATGATATTATGTACAAGAAGTGATGAATTGTAATGCCTACGCTTATGCGTAAAATGGTTGAAGATGAATAATGTTGATGGGTTCAAGTTCAGCAATGCCTTATAATGTAGCAAGGTGATATACCCTGGATCCAAAATTTTGAGTGACCATGTAAGGACCTAACAAATTGGGTGTAAATTTGTCATGGAGATGGTGTGGTTGGCTAGTAATTTTCTAGTTCTCTTTGAGGACTAAGTATCCAACTTGGAATTCTCATTGGTGTACCTTAGAGTTGTAGGTACATCAAAGATGATCTTGGTAAACTCATGTATGTTCAATAGCATTAATATGGTGCTCATCCAATAGGTTCAATTGGTCTAATATGGCTTGACGAGTGGTAGTATCATCAATGAATTCTTGCATAGAAACCCATAAGGATGGGATTTCAAGCTCCAAGGGCATGATGGCTTTAGCGCCATATACAAGAGAAAATGGAGTTTCCCCAGTTGGAGTACAGATACAGGTGTGATATACCCATAATATTAATGGTATTTTATTATGCCAATCACGGTGTGATTCTACAACTATTTTATGAAGAATGATGCAAATAGTTTTGTTTATAGCTTTTGCTTGCCCATTACCTTGTGGGTAGTATGGGGTAGAAAAGCTATGTTGGATGTTGAATTTCTCACATAATGCATGAACATTCTTATTTTTGAATGGTGTACCATTGTCAGAGATGATTTTAAATGGGATGCAAAAATGACAAATGATGTGTTGAAGGATGAAATCAACAATTTTAGGACTAGTCGTTTGAACTAAAGGGATGGCATCAACCCATTTTATGAAATATTCGATTGCCATAATGATGAACTTGTGATTTCCAAATGAGGCGGGAGTGATTTTACCGATAAGATCCAAACCCCATTGTGAAAAGGGCCATATTGATTGAATAGGTTGAAGATCCTAAGAAGGCAAGTGTGTAATATTGGCATGATGTTGGCATTTAACACACTTTTTGACATAATCACAATTATCATGCTCTATTGTGTGCCAGTAATAGCCCATTCATAGAATACATTTGGTAATGGCCATACCACTGAAATGGCCACCACACGTACCATCATGAGCCTCTTGGATGATACGTTGGGCTTCGAATGGTTCCAAATAGTGCAATAAGATGTTATCATAACTTATCTTGTAAAGGATATCACCGAGCAAGGTGTAGAAAATCATGCATAATTTAAAAACTTATTTGTGAGTATGATTGAGATCAGGTTAGAGGATACCAAGCTTAATGTAATATTTGACTAGGGAAAACCATGGGTCATGCGGTTCATCTTCGATGATATTGATGTCATCATTGCGAGAAGGCAGATTGGTGGAAATAGCAGAATGGAAGAGGGTGTGAATGGACACGTGATTTGTCTCAAAAAGTGGATTTTATGAAATAAGTGAACCTAGATAAGCCATAGTATCTACAAAATAGTTCATAGAGTAAGGAGTAGCAGTAATGTCATACCACTCGAACTGGGCAAAAAAGTGTTCAATGAATTATTTGCATTGCTGAAGGACTAGGCAACGACATTGCCATTCTCCCTTAATTTGGTTTACAATGATTAGGGATTCACCATATATGTCCAGGTGCCTAATGTGCATTGATATTGCTTGTTTTAAGCCTAGGATGAGAGCTTTGTATTCAACATTGTTATTGGTGCAAGGAAAGCCTAAATTGAAGGAAAAGGGAAGTGGTTCCCCCTGTGACATGAAAAATACAATACCTGAACCCTCTCCATGATCATAATGAGAGCCATCAAAAAAGAGGATTAAGTCAATAGTTGATTCTAGTTCCACCAATTCTTCAGCTTTGGTAGTATGGAATATGGAATCATCGAGAAGTTGTATAAGTAATGGGGCATCACTTGGTAAAGGGGCATCATCCAGCTAATCAACAATGACTTGGCATTTGATGGATTTTTGACTAATAAATTCAAGATCAAATTCCATGAGTAGCATGATACATTTGGCCATCCAGCTATTATGGTAGCTCTTACTCATCATGTAGCGAAGTGGGTTATCATAGGCAACTACATAGGTAGTGTGGTTAATCATGTAATGTCATAATTTTTGGGTGGCAAAGACAATGACAAGGCAAATTTTCTCCATGTAGGCATACTGTATATCATAATCAATCAATGTGTGATTGATATAGTATATGGCCTGTTCTTGGTTCATTTCATTCATTTGGGAAATGAGCGTGCCCAATGCAACATCAATAGTGGAAACATAGAGATAGAAAGGTTGATCTAGATGGGATGGTGATAGAACAAGTGGAGATGTTAGGTATGATTTAATGGCATCAAAGGAAGATTAACATTTGTCATCCCATATGAAAGGGATTACCTTTTAGAGGAGATGTTTGAATGAATAAAACTTATTGAAAAGTTGGGTGATGAATCATTGAATGCATTGAATCTATCCTTGTAAGCTACGTAATTGTTTAAGATTCGTAGGGGGAGGCATGTCAATGATAGCTTGGAACTTTTTGGGGTTGACTTAGATACCTCTTTTTGAAATGATAAAACCCAAGATTTTTCCAGTGGTAACACCAAAGACACATTTTTTGGATTTAATCTGACATTATGTTCCAAGAGGAGATCAAATATTTGACGTAGGTCCTCAAGATGTTGACCGTGAGTTTTGGATTTGGCGATAACATCATCGATATAGTCCTTGATAGTTTTGTGCATAAGATCATGAAATATGTATGTCATGGCATGTTGGTAAGTTGCCCCAACATTCTTGAGGCTGAAGGGCATGACCTTGTAACAAAAATTCCCCTAGGGGGTTGTGAAAGAGGTCTTATGTTGGTCGTTTGGATTAACATGAATTTTATTATAACCTAAAAAACCATCCATGAGTGATAGTATTTCATGTCCGGCTGTAGCATTGACCAATGTATCAATATTAGGGAGTGGAAAATTGTCCTTGGGACAAGATTTGTTAATATCCCTAAAATTAGTGCAACTATGGATAACCCCATTGGATTTTCTGATAGGAACCATGTTTGAAATCCACTCAGGGTAATCGATAGGCTGTATGAAATCCACATTGAGGATTTTTTGTAACTCCTCTTTAACCATAAGAGCAAAGGTGGGGTGCATGGAGTGCAAATTTTGTCGAACAGGTTTGGTATTGTCATCCAAGATAAGGTTGTGCACAACTAACAATGAATCGAGATTGGACATATCCATGTAGGACCATGTAAATAATTTTATGTAATACCTAAAGAAAGTGGTAAAGAGGACACATTCATCATATGAAAGGCTAGCGATAGGATAGACAATGTGTGGGTGATAAGGATCATTGCCAATGTCAACTTTGATAGTGTCCTCGATAAACATGTGAGAACCATCATGAAGTTAGGTAGGTGTGGGGATGAGATGAAGGTCATCAATGGTCTCAAGGAGCTGGAATTCATCATCTAGATAAAAATCCATATGATTGATCCATGGGAGATGAGGTGGAATGGAAGGTAAAGGTGCATTAGAAGATCGCAACAATTGAGGTGTTGGAAGGAATTTAGTGGGTGAGGGTGTGGAGGATATATCATCGAAATTGATGAAGTTGGTGATAGGAGGTGGAATGTAATTGGGATGGTTTGGGTATTGGAGTGGAGAATATAAGTCAACAAAAATCATGTTGATAGAGGTGCTAGATATGGTGGAGGTAAGTGAGGAAGGTGGTCATGAATAAGAGGAGGATAGCAATGAATATAAAAAGGGTTGGTGATGGCCTGGGTGTAACACAATAGGTGGGAAAGGTGAACGAGAATGTGTGCCATGAATTGGTACTATCTCATGAATGGGGAAAAATGGAATAGTTGGTGGGGGTGAAGAAGGGGGATCGATAGGGAGGGATGGATAAAGTGATAGGTCAATAAATTTATGGGCAAGGGCTTCAAATTTCAATGAAGAGAGGATCTCATGGGGTGGAGATGGAGGAAATAATGTAGATGAAATATTAGTTATGGAATGAGGGTACGAACTATCTATCAGAAGATTAACCTCAAATTCATCATCAAAAAGGACCTCAAGGGGATCAAGAGTAAGATTATGCAAATCATTCTCGAGGGTATTGATTGTTAGGGGATGGTAACCAATTCTTGATATATTGGTAGATTTACATGAGGGAGGGTTGATGTGGGTGCGACACCCCTATTCATATCTCCCTAGACCATAACCATTCTAGTTATACATGCGAATATAATTCTAAGAAAAACTAGGATTGGACATGTGGTTAAGGTTACCACAAAATATGGTTTGTGATGGTGGAGGTGCTGGAGGTTCTACAGATGAGTCAAGCCCCCCATATACAAATTTTGTACAATTATTGGGAGGAGAAAGAGGAACCACTACCCCAATAGTCAAGGGTACATCATGAGGTCGACCAAAGTCATGGGTGGACTGGATGGTGGAGGGAATAACTCGAGCATTGCTTATGTTATACTCACTAGGACCTGGGGTGGTCATGAATATAGATACATGAGGAGGGGTTGTACACTCAAGTTGAGGGGAGGACCCCCTGGGTGGTGAATATGATGGTTGAATGGGTGTGGGTGGATTGGGGGTTAAGATGGTGGAATTTGGGGGATCTGATTGAGATAATTGGTCATCAAGTCTAGCAGTGCGCTATGTCCGCTCATAACAATCAATGGGTGTTCCAGTGATGGGATGATTGGCAGGTGTGAATTGAGAAGTGGGGATAGAGGTTGTGGTTGGTGAGCTAGAGACTACCCATACCCATGTAGATCGAGGCACAAATAAATAGGTAAATAGAGTTGGTGTAGGAAGAATAGGAGGATTGTTGGATAAGGATGCTAAGGAGGGTGTAGTAGAAAAGGTGAATGAGGGAAGTAATGCGAAGGTGGAATAGGGGTGATGTGAAAAATGTGGGGATAGTGGGTGTGCTAGGAGGTTGAGGTGGATTTAATGAGGTTGATGCAATGTTTCTCTGATTAGGTGTAGGGTGTGATTGTGAAGATGATAGATAGGTGGTATCTAAAGAACAATGTGGAATGGGTGCAAACTATATAGATGATAAGGATGGACCTGGTGGAAGGGTGATAATGTTGCAAAACTCAAATGGATCACCGTTAGTGGGGATGTAGTGTACCAATCCATTGTGAATATATTTGATATAGTGATGAAGCATGGAGGGGATACATTGCATGTCCTAAATCTAGGGACATCCCAAAAGGATGTTATAATGCATCTCACCTTTGATAACATGGAAGAGGGTGGAGATGGTTTTGGTTCCAACCTTGATAGGAAGGACAATAGTACCAAATGTAGGGTGCATAGAGCCATCAAAAGCTTAAAGGTCCATGGAAGGATTAACTAGATGAGAAGGAGGAAGGTGAAGGTGGCCAAGGGCAGTGGTTGAAATGATGCTGATGGAGGAATCCATGTCAATGAGAATACACTTATAGGTAATGACATTGATGGAGGCTTGAATATGCAATGGGGGATCCGCTCCCTCACCTAAAACTTTCATAATTTTATGGTCATGGAAGCTAATAGAAGGTTGCAGGAACCTCTGAATATTACCAATAAAGTTAGTAAAATCATCTGTATCATGAGTCTCAATATCGAGAGAGCAAAGGATGGAATCGAGGGCTTCATGATGTGTTTGGGATTGCTGCAAAAGGTCATAGATTGATAACCTTGTAGGTGCGGTGCAAATTTGATGGGAAATACTACCACGAATAGTGATGATATTTCATGGTATGGGAGGAGGAATGGGTGTAGGGGCTGATGAATTTGAAGTAGGCAATGACTGAGAGGTTGAAGGATGTTGGGCTTTAGAAGGGAGTGGATAGTGTTTATTGCGGGTTGTGATGTTGATCATACCCACAAAGCCCTACTGAGAAGGACCTCGATTGACATGATTGACCTAGCATGGATTAGATTGAGGTGGATTACCCCCATGCTCGGGTAATGTATTTTGATATATCTCCAAGTTTTGATTTTGTAGTGCGAGGGGATTAGAAACATGAATGGTACATTGATCAATAAGATCTTGCACAACATGGCAAAAAATATGACATGCATCAAGGGTGTGGCCATGTTGGTGATTAAAATCACAAAATGCTCACGGATTGTGATCACATGGAAGTGGATGGCTTGGATCAAGAGGCTAGACATTTTGCAAAGTGATGAGGCCTCCATCATATAATTGGTGGAATAAGGCAGGCATGGGCTCAGAGAAAGGCATCCAATTATATGGTGGACAAGGAGGGCGAGGATTACATATGGATTGGGTGGTGTTGGAGGGTTGAGTTGGTATGAATTTGGAGGTGGTGGAGGGTTGACTTGGTATGCATTTTGGGGAGGTCACAGTGGTGCAGATTGTGGAGGTTGAGATGATGCAACTTGATATGGTGGGGATGGAGAATACAAGAGCACCTGATTGGTATAATGTGGTTTGGAAATGGATGGTACGTATGGATTGTGATTGTAGCGATAATTTATGGGGTAGGACTACTTCGATCAAAGTTTGATTTTTCTCGTGTGGACCTTGATGTCCTCGATAAACTTAGCTTGGGTAATGACTTATTCAAATGTTTGACTCTGATGGATCTACAATGTTTGAGAGATTTACTTGTGGAAACTATTGGAAAATAGTTTGATGAGCTCTGAAGGTGGGAGAGAAAAATCAAGATCATGAATGAACACTCTCCAACGAGAGATAAAACTAGTGATGGGATCATCATCAAACTGGTGTAGAGCATAGACATCTAACAAGGTAGTCTTGGTTTTGATATTGATCGAGAAATGTTCAAGAAAAATATTGGCCAATTATTCAAATATAAATAAACTATGGTAAGGTAGGTGATTGTACCAATATAATGCTTATCTCCCAATAGAAAGTGCAAATATACGGAGCATAAGGGGATTACTACATGAAGTTGGTAACAGGTAAAATAGTAATTATTCAGATACTCTCTAGGATCTTCCTTTTGAATTTAGGGATCTCAAATCGGTAAGGATATGGATGTATAGGTACAAAAGGGTGAATTGGTTCATTGTATAATTCATCATATATGGGTTTTTGAGGCTAATAGCTAGTCATGCGCAAATCCAATGTATGAATCTATTCCTACATGGCTTGAAATTCACTAGAGAGCACCGTGGTAGTGTTTTTTGAAGTGGGAAATGGGGGTGAAGGTATAGATGTAGGCAGTGGCTATGATAATGCTTGAAAATAATACAAATATGGTGGATATTGCAATTGATGTTCCTCTCACTGATGATAGTAAGAAGCATATTATGGATCAGGCGCTGACATAGCTTGATATTATGGGATAGGAACATGAGATGGGTGTGGTGAGATGTATGAAGATTGAGCTATAGGTGGAGGTTGTTTTTGATCATAATACCCAAGAATATATTGGCTAGGCATGGGTATATACTACTACTATGTATATTGGAAATTCAGTTGTGCCTGAGAAGTGGTTGTAGAGGACCATGTAGGCAGTGAGGTAAAGAAGGCAGGTGGTGTAGAATATGGGGGTGAAAGATATGAATATGTGGTAAAAGAGAATTGGTTTGAAGATGGGGGTATGACTGATGAGAATTGGGGTGGTGTGGAAGGAATGACGAGCAAGGATTTTGGTTGGACCAAATAGCAAGGTGGATTTGTTAGTCTTACAATGGCACTGAGAGGGGGGGTGAATCAGTGTAGCTAATTAAAAACTTAAATCTTCATCTCTTAATTTAGAACTAATGAATGCTTAAAACCAAATGCAGCAAGTGTAACAAGATAGCAACACATAACACAAGATTTAACGAGGTTCACGTTTGGCTACTCCTCAAAATAGACCGCTTGGACTCTCATCCAAATCTAGCCTTTGCAAAGCACCAACTTTACAAATATTTTACCAGCACACACTGGAAGGAGCACCAACCCCTAATTTATCTACACCAATAGAAAGGAGCACCAACACCTGATTTACCAACACCAACTAGAAGGAGCACCAACCCCTGATTTACCAACACCAACTATTTTGAATCTTTGATTGACATAAATATGCCTTCACTTTTACAAGACCCTTACTTGTCTATTGCTCATCCAACCTCTCTTTCAATTTAGGAAACACATATTCCTTCTACGCACTTGCTGTCGCACTCTATCAGTTGCGCTCTACCAGCAATGCTCTTTCTTTACCGCTCTTCTCTTAGCAGTTCTCTATCTCCACACTATTTTTCTCTTCAACTACACACCTTTTTCTCTACATGCACAAAGCTCAACCTAATGGATCACTCTTACCACTCTACTTACTGCGCTCTGACAGTATTCTCTATGCTCTAATAGCCTTCTCTGTGCTCTAACAACCTTCTCTGCTCGCTTATGGCTCTGACATCCTTATCTGCTCATTTACAGCTCTCTGATAACCTTCTCTGCTCATTTCGATGCTCTAACATCCTTGTATGCTCTCTTACATAGTTCAGAGCTCAACCCTAATTCTTAACTTATATGCACATTCTTACGGCTCTCTTCAACAACCTTTTCTCAGCACATATATTCTTTTATCAGTGGCACCTTCCCTCTTTATGGCTACACATTTTTCAATTCTAAGCAACTCTATTTTCTTCTACATGCAACTGCCATTTTAAAATAATATTTTTCATTTTGAAACCCTAAGTCTTCTATATCTTCCATTATCTCGCATGCAGCCTATTCATAGCTACTCCTGTAAGTAACTCCTTTCTGACACAATATTCTTACATGCAACCTATTAATAGTTACAGCTCTTCAAAATGACTCTCTGTCTATCTCTTGGTTTTTGTCTGATGACTTTCAGTAACCACCACTGCATGATATTTCTTTATTACGGTTCCTGTAACTACAGTAATGACTTTTGTTCACTATTCTTATTTAACTACATGATTTTTATCTGTAACTGCACCTGTAACTGTTGTACTAACTTCAGTTAACTCTTCTTATTTTGGCTGCATGAATGTATTTTGTAACTGCCCCTTTTACTGTCGTTCTATCTGCAGTTCATTGTTACATTTCTTTGTTTTGGCTGAGTTCTCTTCTTAGCTCACGCCAAGGCAACCTGTCGTGAAATCATGACACTTCTACCCCTTTGACTTTTTCTTGTCGTTTGACCACGCAAAAATAGAACATGTCACGAAATCACGACACTCTCGCTTCCTTACTCTCCTTTCCTTTTGTCATGATATCGTGACACTTTTTCTCCTTGGTGCTTTTCTTCTCATAGGGTCGTGAAAACCCGACATGTCGTGATATCGTGACACTTTTTCTCTGCGAGCTCTTTCTCTCGAACCTGTCATGAAATCGTGACATTTTTCCATCCGTACAATCCTTCTTGCAGTATGTCACAAAATCGTGACACTTTTTATTTCTCTGCATTTCTCTTCGCTTCGGACCGTGAAAAAGAAACATGTCACGAAATCGCAACATATTTTTCTCTCTCCTCATTTCTTCGCTTTGGATCGCGAAAATGAAACATGTCACGAAATCGTGACATCTTTTTCTCTCTCCTATTTCTCTTGCAATATGTCATGAAATCACGACACTTTTTCTACTTGTCTTTTTCTCTTCCAACATGTCATGAAATCATGACAATTTTTCTTTCTTCTTCTCTCTCTTCGAACATGTTGTGAAATCGTGACAGTTTTCCTTGCGCTTTCTCTCTCTTTGAACATGTCGCAAAATCATGACAGTTTTCCTTGCGCTTTCTCTCTCTTTGAACATGTCATGAAATCGCAACAGTTTTCCTTGCGCTTTCTCTCTTTCGAACATGTCATGAAATCATGACAGTTTTCCTTGTGCTTTCTCTCTCTTCGAACATGTCACGAAATTGCGACAGTTTTCCTTGCACTCTCTCTCTTCCAACATGTCACGAAATTGTGATAGTTTCCTTGTGCTTTCTCTTTTTTCCAACATTTCGCGAAATCGTGACAGTTTTTCTACTTCGCTTCTTTTCCTCCAACATGTCGCGAAATCATGATAGTTTTTCTTTCTGGCCAAACATGTCGCGATATCGCGACAATTTTTCTTTCTACCTTCTTTCTTCTCAACATGTCACGATATCGCGATAGTTTCTCATGCTTACTCAACATGTCGCGATTTTTCTTACTTGTCTTTTTTCTTTGAGATTTTGCATATGGGCCACTACGTTCTTCTTGGAAAATCATTGTACATGCTCTGTATGACCTCTGAACTCCTGTCCACTGCATCAACTGATCTCTCTAATGACCTCTGCACTACTTTCCATTGCATCAACCGATCCTCTATCTGTGTTGACAACAATGACAATACTTTGGCTGCACCTTGCTCATCAATGAACTCCTGTCCATTATACTTTGGCTGCACCTTGCTCATCAATGAACTCCTATCCATTGCACTTTGGCTGCACCTTGCTCATCAATGAACTCCTATCCATTATACTTTGGCTGCACCTTGCTCATCAATGAACTCCTGTCCATTGCACTTTGGCTACACCTTGCTCATCAATGAACTCCTGTCCATTGCATCAACTGATCAACCTGACTATGTTGACAAAAATGACGATACTCTGGTTGCACCTTGCTCATCGTGGATTAGCTTGCATAAGTGGGATTCGATGGTGGGGGTCAAAATGAAGGTGGAAGTGGTAAACAAAATTATGAGGAAGGTATCGATGGGGGTCCATATGAAGAAAATGGTGGATAGCTAGTAGGTGTATGGGTAGCAAACTGGGGCATAAATGGGGGTGGATACGATGATAAATATGCTTGTTACTGATGGAATTACAATGAAGGATGTGATAAATGTGGTGATGAGAGTTGCTAGTACTAATACAGATGTCAAAAATACTATGGTGGGATTGAGGATGGTGGTTGGGAGGAATTCTAGGAACTCGATGAGGCTTGCTATGATGGCAATATTTAGGAGGAGGATGTGGAAGTAGGTGGTATAGACGAAGGAGGCGTAGAGATCATACTGACCATATGGATGGTAGTAATGACAACAATTATGATTTAGGAAATGACAACATCAAAGGTATCTCTCAAAAGTGGATGAGATTAGGGCTCTAGGAAAGTATGGGTGGTAGATGGTGAAGAAGGTGGAGTGAACTAATCCACCACCAAAATGCATATGGGGCGACCAAGAGGTGTATAAATGACATGCTGGCATTAAGTGGATGGGGTATTAGGATATGAGAGAACGTCCAAAGGAGGGGTCTCCTCGAAGGTCTCATCCAAGAGGTTAGATGGAGTGAAAGATGTGACATGGGACATAGGACTAGTTCTAGGGACTGAGGTCCCTATCAATATATCAGGTGGAATTATAGAAGCAACATTATCAAACTTGAAATATGGATAAATGGTCTAAGAAGAAGAGGCACCTACGATCATGACAATCCATTGAGCAGTCTCGTGACAAAGGGCTTCATGGATTTGACTATGCATAACCGGTATGGTGATGTGTGTAGTGGTGTAGTAACAACCAAAATATGTGAAATATATTATTTAGGAATATTTGTGGTTGATTGGGACACTTCTTGTTCTTAAAAACATAGGTTCATACAAGGGGGTGCAAACCACTCCTAAAATTGGATATTCACACAAGGTTGTGCAAACCACTAAAATTAGAGACAGATGATGGATAGGTGCTTTGGAAGGTGTTTGTGTGCTATGTGATAAATATATGACCTAAAAAATAGGTTTGCACAGGGGGGTGCAAACCACTTCTACAACCAGATATTTACATAGGGTTGTGCGAACCTCGAGAAATAGTGATAGAGGATGGATTGCTACTATGGAGATCCTTTGTGTGCTATGTGGACCTATTTTGTGAATTTTTGTAGCCTAGAAGCTATGTTCGCATGAGATGGTGTGAATGTATCTAAGTGTAGGAAATATGCACAGGGGGTGTGAACCACCTAAAAATAGATAGGACAATTATTTTTGTGGAAGTTAAACTGTGGAACAACTGAGCAGTGAGTTATATCAAGTTTGAAATGCTATTGTAACCACTTTTATGAGACTCAACAATAAGGAAATATTTTTATTTTTTGGTTTTCATGTGTTTTTATGAGAGTACTATAACCACCCTAAGAAAAAACCATGGGAAATGGGTGAGTGCTACTTGAAACAGGTATGTTGTAGCACAAAAATTCCTGCAACACCCAAAAGTACACATAAAAGAACTATGTTTCCAATGGAAAAATGGATACCTATGTGGAATCAGGTACAGTAAAATGGTATCCAAAAGGGAGACTCAAAATTCTATGATGATTCAATATAATCTCACGAAGAGAGGTTGCACTGTCAATGTGCTGCTACTGGCCCTAATCAAGGATTTTGCTTAACCCTCATGTTTAAGGCATGCATAGTAATGATCAATTGCACCCATTGATTATTTTGAAAAGCCCTATGCCAAAGGGAATTTCTAAGACTTGCCCACTTCGAAGGTACCTTCCAATGATTAAATCTAGATAACCAACACTCAAAATTTGAAGTACCGGATGGGTATTAATGCCATAACGGTCTCACCTGAGGGGCTACTATGGTGACTAAAATGAGGGATGAGCTAGTGGAGGGTAGAAATCTGACCTCACCAAACTCTGGTGTTGAATTGGTGATGAAATCCAATTCAAACTGAATATGAAAGCCAATACTTACACCGTTTAATTGTGTAACGTGAGTGTCTGGTGTTTGTTGTGCAAGAATATTTTAGAATAAAATCTACCCTAAATGCCTTTTCAAATGAAATCTATGCTAAGATGCATTTTCAAAATAAATCTAATTAATGGCATCCTCACAAAAATAAATTTAGTCTACTGGTTTTTGGAATGAAAATCTAATTAATTGTTTTTGAAGGGAAATGACAAGGAGTAAATCTAGTTAAATGCTTTTCAAATGAAACCTAATTAAGGGAGATTTTGGAAAGAAAAGTATAGCTAGATGATTTTCAAAAGGAATCTAATTAGATGCTTTGGAAGGGAAATGACAAGAATGAAAATGAAGCTAGAAAGTGTGTGTAAATCTATCTAGAGCAAACAAGTAAATGAGATTTAATGACTGCAAGCCCAATAAGAAATATTAGCCCCAAAATGAAGAAAAACCATAAGTTTCACACAACCTACATCCAGGTGTATGTAAAAATTGATGAGCAAGGTGCAGCAACAATATTGTCATTGTTGTCAACACAGTCAGACAGATCGGTTGATGCAATGGACAGGGAGTTAAGAGGATCTTTAGAGTATGTACAATGATTTTCCAAAAGATAGAAGTGGCCCATTTGAGAAAAATCAAAAGAAAATCACAAGGAAGAAAACTGTCGCGATATCGCGACATGTTGAGCAAGAAAGGAAAACTGTCGTGATATCGTGACATGTTTGGAGAGAAAGAGCAAGAAAGCAAAACTGTCACGATATCGTGACATGTTTGGAGAGAAAGAGCAAGAAAGAAAAACTGTCACGATATCGCGACATGTTTGGAGAGAAAGAGCAAGAAAGAAAAACTGTCGCGATTTCGTGACATGTTTGAAGAGAAAGAGCAAGAAAGAAAAATTGTCGCGATTTCGCGACATGTTTCATTTTTGTGGTCCAAAGGAAGAGAAAGAGGAGAGAGAAAAATGTGTCATGATTTCATGACATGTTGGAAGAGATAGAAGAAGAGAAAAAGGTGTCACGATTTCGTGACATGTTTCATTTGGCAAGAGAAAGAGGAGAGAGAAAAAGGTGTCACGATTTCGTGACATGTTTCATTTTCACGGTCCAAAGCGAAGAGAAAGAGGAGAGAGAAAAAGGTGTCACGATTTCGTGACATGTTTCATTTTCGTGGTCCAAAGCGAAGAGAAAGAGGAGAGAGAAAAAGGTGTCACGATTTCGTGACATGTTTCATTTTTGTGGTCCAAAGCGAAGAGAGAGAGAAAGAAAAAGTGTCACGATTTCGCAGACATGTTTCATTTCGGTCCAAAGCGAAGAGAGAGTAGAAGAAAAGTGTCATGATTTTGCGACATGTCGCATTTAAAGGGGAAGAAAAAGTGTATTTGGAATAAAGGTAGAAGGAAGAGGAAAAGTGTGGATATGGATTTGGTGAAATGTAAAATTTAATGAATTGACAAAGGAAGAGATAGAGCAAAGGAGAAAAAGTGTCGTGATATCACGACATGTCGCATTTTCATGACTCTAGGAGGAGAGAGAAAGTAAGAAGGAAGAAGTGTCGCGATATCGTGACAAAAAGAAAGAGTGAGGCGAAAGTGTCGCGATATCGCGACATGTGTTTTTGCGGGTACAAGCTGAGAAGAGGACAAAGAGGCAGAAGTGTCACGATTTCGCGATAGGTCGTAATGGCATGAGCTAAAAATAGAACCCAACCTAAATAAGATATGTGATCGTTAACTGAAGTTATGCAGTAGTTATAGGGGTTACAAAAGAAAATCATGCAACTAATAAAAGAATAGTCGAAGAAGGAGAAATCTAATAGTCGTATAAATAGAATCGAATATGCATGCATGCACAGAAATGAAAGACGAACAGTCATGTTAGGGGTATATGTGTAAATTCGTAACATGCATCGTGTTTGATGAAAAGCCTACCCTATATATATACAAAAGCAGTTACAGTGAGAAGGCGTTACAACTGACAAGTGGCGCATGAGAAATGAAAGGAGTTACAACTAGAGTTACAAAAATACAATATGGGTATAAAAGGTGGTCTACGCGTAGGATTACAGTGCTGCTGAAATTGTGTGAAAGTGCTGCAAGAAGGGCGTTGAAAGAGTGCTGCAAGAAGAGTATCAAGCAGAGCAGTGAGAGCCATAGAAGAGCAGTAAGCAGAGTTTGAAGAGTGTGTGTTTTGGTGAAGAGTGAGAGAGGTTGGGTTAGCAATAGACCAGTCAGGGTCTTGTATAAGCGAAGGCATTCTTATGTCAATCTGATAGTTTCAAAAGTGCAGTTCAAGTTGGTGCTTGAATTAGGGGTTGGTGCTCCTTTCTGTAGGTGCAAAGAAAATTAGGGGTTGGTGCTCCTTTCTGTTGGTGCGGATAAACCAGGGGTTGGTGCTCCTTCCAGTGGGTGTTGGTAAAGTGATTGTAAAATTGTATTTTGCAAAGGCTGGATTTGGACGGGAATCCAAGCAGTCATTTTTGAGGAGTAGCCAAATTGGTGAACCTCGTTACATCGTGTGTTGTGGAATGCTCTCTTGTTATATCTGCTTTATTGAGTTTTAAGTTTTCTCTGTTTGGCATTAATAGTTGAAGATTTAAGTTTTTAATAGCTACACCGATTCACCCCCCCCTCTCAGGTGTCATTGTGAGACTAACAATTGGTATCAGAGCCAAGTTCCTGAACAAGCTTAATCGGCTAAGGTGATCTTGGAAGTGAGACAATGGCAGGTGGTGAAGGATTCTCATCAAACAAAGCACCATTGTTTGACGAAACTAATTATGCATTCTGGAGACTCAGGATGCAGACATATTTGTGTTCTCTAGGATATGACATTTGGGAATCAGTAGACAGTGGATACACCATACCCACCACTCCTCCAACCGATGTTGTCGATAAGAAACTGTTTGAGAATAACTCTAAAGCAAAGAATGCTATCATGTGTGGTTTGGTGGACAACGAACTGATAAAGATCATGAGTTGTAAAATGGCAAAAGATATGTGGGACAAACTAAGGAGCATTCATGAAGGAGACGACAAGATCAAGGAGGCCAAGTTACAAACGCATCGATCTCGGTTTGAAGCATTAAATATGAATGAGGATGAGAACATAGAGGCATACATGCCTTGAGAGTTAATGGAATCATTAATGCGATTAGAGGACTCGACGAGGAAATGGAAGATGCTGTCATCATGAAAAAGGTACTAAGATCTCTTCCCCAAAGATTTGATTCCAAAGTTTCTGCAATAGAAGAAGCTAAAGATCTTAATACTTTTAGTATGGATGAGATGCATGGTTCTTTAACTGCATATGAGATGAGAATAGGAAAAACTAAACCCACAGACAGAGAAGCTGCTTTTAAAGCACATAAAAATATAAAAGCAAAACAAGAATCCGAGGAAGAAGAGACATCAGATGAAACAAAAGCAAACTTTGTTCGAAAACTAATCAGGGGAAAAGGAAAATACAGAGGAAAGCTACCATTTAAGTGTTTCAACTATGGAGGCATTGGGCACTTTGCAGCTAAATGTCCTCTTAATGAGAAAAGCAAAAGTGATGAAGGTTCACACCAAGAAAGAGGTGACTGGAAGAAGAAATCAAATTTTAGAAAAGGAAACTTCAAGAAGAAAAGTTTCATATCCAAGAATGTCAGTCCTTCAGAAGACAACTCCGGTGAGGATTCTGAAGAAGAAAAAGGTGAAGCTCTTTTCATGGCATTTGAAGAAGAAAAAATAGAGGAAAAATAGGAATGTAATAAAAACCTTGAGGTTGAGGCTGAAGTAGATCTGGAAGGTGAGTTGGTCGCTGCACTTAAAGAGCTGAGTTTAGAAAGGAAAAAGAATAAGAAAACTTCAAGAAAGCTTGAAGATGCCAATGATATCATATCCAGCTTGAAAGTACAGATAGATGAATTTAAGAAAATATCTGAAGATATCGAACTACAATTAACCATGAAAATAGATGAGTGCAGTAAGTTAGAAGAAGAGATTGTTGGTTTAAGGATACAACTAGAAGAGATGAATCAAAAATTGAGTTGCTATCACAAACTTGAAGGAAGTTCTATGAAGCTGGACAAGATTATAAATAACCAAAGGACTACAGGCATCAAATTTGGTTTAGGTTTCATCGAAGGAGAATCATCAGATGGATCAAAGGCCATAACTATAGAACCCATAAAGAATGAAGATAAGATCAGGGTTGATCAAGAAAAAATGAATCATGCTAAAGAAAGCAATAAAGCCAGGCAAGAGAGAAGTATTGACAATGATGGATTCACCAATGTCACTCATCAAAGGAGAAGAAGATTTATGGCTCCCACTACAAAATGGCAAAGACCATCACCCAGGTTCACTCATTCCTTTTTTGGTTATTGTTTTAAATGCAATGGTTATGGTCATAAGATTTCAGATTGCAAGTATAATGTAGGACAAAGGAACTTTACCAAGTAGAAATGTTTTTTCACCGCTGATGGATTATGCAGTAGAATGTTATAACTGTCATAATTTTGGGCACATTGCAAGAAATTGTCGAAGTACATTTGCAGCAAATAAACATCAGGGAAGAAAGTTTCAACCAAATGGTTTGAGACAAAATAGAAAATTTCCAGAAAAACATACACAGGCTACTGACAAAGAAAAGTCAAAACAAGTGACCAAAACTGTAATCAAACCAGAGTGGAAAGAAAAGGAGCAACCCAAGGAAGAAAAGGAATCCTTGATCGTGCAGACAACATTTAAAGCACAGAACAAATCTGCACCATGGATACTTGATAGTGGATGCTCAAGTCATATGACAGGTGACAAACAACAATTTGAGAAGTTACAGAAATATGAAGGTGGTTCTGTAAAATTTGGAAATAATGATGGAGCTAAGATAGTTGGCAAAGGATCAGTTAAGATCAGTGATGGAAAAATCAAATCAAAAGAAGTCCTGTTTGTGATTGGTCTGAAGCATAATTTGTTAAGCGTAAGTCAGATTTGTGACAGAGGTCATGAAGTAATTTTCAAGAAGCAGGGTTGTGAAGTCAGAACAACAAACCGTGGAAAGTTGATAGCAACTGGATCAAGGACATCTGGCAACCTGTATACTCTCTCAGAGACTTCAGAAGGAGCATGCTTGATTGGACAGGAAGAAGAAAATTGGCTGTGGCACAAGAGGCTCGGTCATATCGGTTTCGACAATCTAGTAAGAATCAGCTCAAAAAGGGCAGTAAGAGATATTCCCACCATTGGTAAACCTTTAAATAGCATTTGTGCTTCATGCCAAAAGGGGAAGCAAACTAGAGCCACATTTAAAACTAAAGAGTACTTCACAAGCAAACCATTAGAACTAATACATACTGATTTATGTGGACCCATGAGAACACAAAGCATAAATGGTGACAAATACTTTATGTTGTGCATAGATGACTATTCCAGGATGACATGGATACTATTTTTGAAGCTTAAATCAGATGCCTTTGAGATGTTCAAGATTTTCAAAAAACAAGTTGAGAATCAAACAGGAAAAAGGATTAAATGTGTGAGATCGGATAGAGGAGGAGAGTTCATTTCAGAGGAGTTTGCAGAGTACTATGAAAAATATGGGATTAGGAGACAGTTTTCAGTAGCAAGGACACCTCAGCAGAATGGTGTGGTAGAAAGAAAGAACAGGACAGTGCAGGAAATGGCACGGACTATGTTGACTGAGAGCAAAATAGCAGACAGATTTTGGAAAGAGGCAGTCCATACTACGGTATACATCCAAAATAGGTGCATGTTGAGGACGCATGAAAGCAAAACACCATATGAGCTGTGGTTCGGTAGAAAGGCAACAACAAGATACTTTAAAGTTTTTGGCAGTAAGTGTTACATCAAAAGGACTGAAGATAATCTTGGTAAGTTTGAAGATAGAGTCGATGAAGGTATTTTTCTTGGCTATTCGACAAAAAGCAAAGCCTACACATGCTACAACAAGAGGCTAAAGAAAATTGTGGAGAGTGTCGATGTTAAAGTTGATGAAGGTAGGGAACGAGAAATAAGCTATAAAGAAAACTACCCAATTTATGAAGAAGTCATTGAAGGAGATGAGGAAAAAGAAATGGAAAAGAAACAGAAAATTGAATCAGATGATTTAAGTAGTGATTCAGAAGAGGAAGAAAACAAAAAATTCAAAACAGGCAGCTGGCAGAAAAATCATCCTAGAGAGCAGATAATTGGAGACCCCACAGTTGGTGTTCAGACAAGAAAAAGAGTAGTAAGTAACTACTCTCTATTATCCAGCATAGAGCCCAAAAATATTGCTGAAGCAAGCAAAGATGAAAGTTGGATGACGGCTATAAATGAAGAATTAGATCAGATCGAGAAAAACAAAACCTGGGAGTTAGTACCAAGACCTACAAATAAAAATATAATCGGTACTAAATGGATTTTTCGAAACAAATTGAATGAAGATGGACAAGTAGTAAGGAATAAAGCAAGATTGGTCCATAAAGGCTATGCACAAGTTGAAGGCATTGACTTTGAGGAGACCTTTGCACTTGTGGCTAGACTAGAGGCAATCAAAATGTTTCTGGCTTTAGCAGTTCACAAGAATTTCAAAGTTTATCAAATGGACGTGAAATCAGCATTTCTGAATGGAAAACTTGAAGAAGAGGTCTATATTGAGCAGCCTGATGGTTTCCAACTTGGTGATAATCCCAACTTCATCTGCAAGTTGAAGAAAGCATTGTATGGCTTGAAACAGGCACCCAGAGCATGGTATGCAAGGCTAGACAACTATCTTACTCAACAAGGGTTCAAAAAGGGTATGGTAGATAGCAATTTGTATGTCAAAAAGGAGAATGGCCATCTCATTGTCCTTGTTGTATACGTAGATGATATCATCTTTGGCAGCAACAATGATAAGTCGTGTAAGGATTTAGCAAAGCAGATGCAAAAAGAATTTGAAATGTCAATGATTGGTGAACTTTCGTATTTTCTCGACCTACAAGTTAATCAAAATGAGAAGGGCATATTTATTTCTCAAGTTAAATATGTGAAAGAGATGCTAAAAAAGTTCACAATGGAGGATTGTAAGCCTGTTAGCACTCCCATGACAACAGGATGCAAGTTGAGCAAGGATGACAAATCTCCAGATGTTGATCAAACCATGTACAGATCTATGATTGGGAGCCTATTGTATTTGACAGCTACCAGACTAGATATATTGCAGGCAGTTTGCATGGTAGCACGATTTCAGGCGAGTCCCAAGGAGACTCATGTGACAACAGTGAAGAGGATTCTTCGGTATCTAAAGGGTACTATGGAGTATGGGTTATGGTATCCAAAAGGTAAGGACTTCACTCTTATTGCGTATTCAGATGCAGATTGGGCAGGATGTGTCGATGACAGAAAGAGTACCAGTGGAGGTGCATTCTATCTTGGAGACAGGTTGGTTGCATGGCATAGTAAGAAACAAGAATCAGTCTCTTTATCCATAGCAGAGGCAGAATATATTGCAGCAACTACGTGTTGTACGCAGGTTTTATGGATGAAACAAACCCTAAAAGATCTTGGCATTAACTTCAGTGAGCCAATTTCAGTTAAGTGTGATAACACCAATGCCATTAATATCTCAAAGAATCCAGTTATGCATTCTCGCACAAAACATATTGCTATCCGATATCACTTTCTGAAGGAGAAAGTTGCGGAAGAAGAGGTAAAGTTGGATTTTGTCCCAACTACAGAGCAAGTAGCGGATATCTTCACAAAACCGCTGCCCAAAGAAATTTTTGAGTACCTTCGCAATAAATTGGGAGTGGTCATGCTTCCCAAGAACCGACTAGCTATCGGGACCACATTCTCAGGGGGAGCATTTATATATTTGATTATCTTTGTGCTCATATTTGTAATTTTTGCTAACTGTCATAACGTGTGCCTCAGAATGTTGTGCATGGACTCAGGGGGAGTCTGCAGTAGCCCTTTGGTATTATTGTCAAAGGGGGAGAAGAATTACAGGAATGTGCATGTGTGTTGCCAACAATTCCAAAGGGGGAGATTGATGAGCAAGGTGCAGCAACAGTATTGTCATTGTTGTCAACACAGTCAGACAGATCGGTTGATGCAGTGGACAGGAGTTAAGAGGATCTTCAGAGTATGTACAGTGATTTTCCAAAAGATAGAAGTGGCCCATTTGAGAAAAATCAAAAGAAAATCACAAGGAAGAAAACTGTCGTGATATCGCGACATGTTGAGCAAGAAAGGAAAACTGTCACGATATCGCGACATGTTTGGAGAGAAAGAGCAAGAAAGAAAACTTGTCACGATATCGTGACATGTTTGGAGAGAAAGAGCAAGAAAGCAAAACTATCACGATATCGCGACATGTTTGGAGAGAAAGAGCAAGAAAGAAAACTGTCACGATATCGTGACATGTAGGAGAAAAGGACAATGAGAAAGAAAACTGTCACGATATCGTGACATGTTGGGAAGAAAGAGAAAGTGTCAGATTTCGACATGTTGAAGAGAAAATGTCAGATTTGACATAGAAAAGAGGAGAGAGAAAATGTGTCACGATTTCAGACATGTTTCATTTACGAAGAGAAAGAGGAGAGAGAAAAAGGTGTCGTGATTTTGGACATGTTTCATTTTGTTCAAAGCGAAGAGAAAGAGGAGAGAGAAAAAGGTGTCACGATTTCGCGACATGTTTCATTTTTAGCGAAGAGAAAGAGGAGAGAGAAAAAGTGTCACGGATTTCGTGACATGTTTTTGTCAAGAGAAGAGAGAAGAAAAAGTGTCACGATTTGGACATGGAGTTTCTGAATGTCAGATTTGGAATGTGAGAAGGAGGGAGAGAAGAAAGGTGTCACGATATCGTGACATGTCAGATTTTCTGACAAGGAGAGAGTATGACATTGGAAGAGAGAAAAGGAGAAAAAGTGTCATGATATCGTGACATGTCGCATTTTCGTGACTCTAGGAGGAGAGAGAAAGTAAGAAGGCAGAAGTGTCGTGATATCGTGACAAAAGTAAAGAGGAAGAGTACGGAGGTGAAAGTGTCACGATATCGTGACATGTGTTTTCATGGGTACAAGCCGAGAAGAGGACAAAGAGGCAGAAGTGTCACGATTTCGCGACAGGTCGCAATGGCACGAGCTAAAAATAGAACCCAGCCTAAATAAGATATGTGACCGTTAACTGAAGTTATGCAGCAGTTACAGGGGCCGTTACAAAAGAAAATCATGCAGCTAATAAAAGAACAGTCGAAGAAGGAGAAATCTAACAGTCGTATAAATAGAATCGAATATGCATGCATGCACAGAAATGAAAGACGAACAGTCATGGTAGGGGTATATGTGTCAATGCGTAACATGCATCGTGTTTGACGAAAAGCCTACCCTATATATATACAAAAGCAAGTATAAGATGAGAAGGCCGTTACAACTGACAAGTGGCGCATGAGAAATGAAAGGAGTTACAACTAGAGTTACAAAAATACAATATGGGTATAAAAGGTGGTCTGCACGGAGGATTACAGTGAGCTGAAATTGTGTGAAAGTGCTACAAGAAGGGCGTTGAAAGAGTGCTGCAAGAAGAGTATCAAGCAGAGCAGTGAGAGCCATAGAAGAGCAGTAAGCAGAGTTTGAAGAGTGTGTGTTTTGGTGAAGAGTGAGAGAGGTTGGGTTAGCAACAGACCAGTCAGGGTCTTGTATAAGCGAAGGCATTCTTATGTCAATCTGATAGTTTCAAAAGTGCAGTTCAAGTTGGTGCTTGAATTAGGGGTTGGTGCTCCTTTCTCGTAGGTGCAAAGAAATTAGGGGTTGGTGCTCCTTTCTGTTGGTGCAGATAAACCAGGGGTTGGTGCTCCTTCCAGTGGGTGCTGGTAAAGTGATTGTAAAATTGGTATTTTGCAAAGGCTGGATTTGGACGGGAATCCAAGCAGTCATTTTTGAGGAGTAGCCAAATTGGTGAACCTCGTTACATCGTGTGTTGTGGAATGCTCTCTTGTTATATCTGCTTTATTGAGTTTTAATTTTTCTCTGTTTCGGCATTAATAGTTGAAGATTTAAGTTTTTAATAGCTACACTGATTCACCCCCCCCTCTCAGTGTCATTGTGAGACTAACAAAAACTTCTAATTGACCTTTTTCTCCAAATTTGTGTGTGTTCTGGAAGTTCGCACCCTAGGGTGTGAACCTGCCCTTTGTCAATAGGTTCACATGGGGTCGTGCAAATCTATTTTTGAAGATTGGACCGACTAGTTTTGTGGTCTTGGTGATGATTTTGAAGCTCATGGAGGGTTTTGAGATAGATATCTACACAAAAAAAATCCAAAAGTCAATTTTGAATGTGATAAGACATCATAAACCCTAAGATACTTCACATAAACCTGAAGAAAGCAAATTAAAAGAAAATAAGCTAACTATTGTTGCACAAAAATATAAGGACACTTTAACCTTGCAAACACCATGGCGAGAGATAATTTGTGGTCTAGGTATAGGGGCATGCAATCCTTGGGAACATGAGGCCCTTAACCTCCCCTTACTTACCTTACCGATGGTTGTGGGTTTCTAAAACCAATACTTGTGCTTCAAGTTTCAATTTTAAGGTAGATTGAGGAATTCACATGCCCAAGTGTGTACTCTCTATCCTCTGTGGAGGCTCACCAGTGCACTAGTGAACCTTTTGCAGTTTGTCCTGAGATGGATTTCAGGGCATTTTGGTTTGGGGTTTCTTCAAATATGACAAATATCTGCCATAAAGAAATAGGCCACAATTTGTGTTAGAAGGTGATTAAGCTAGTGCTTGGTGGGGGTGACATCGGGTGTGCTAGAATGAAACCAACAAAAATGACACTATAATTCTCATTCAAAATTATAGAATCCATTGCTTTTTCTATTAAATGATAAAAGTATGTTACAATTCAATATCCTTTTAAATATTTTGCCCTGAAGGCTACAATGGGGTCTTCTCTAAGGAAGCCCTTTTGGATGTGTACAAAGGTAGTAGGATCTATCTTCTTTGTGTTCCTTAGTGCTGATGGGCTTCTTTCTTATGTACCACCACTGGATGGATGTGTTTGGTGTACCTATTAAACCTACAAAATGTGGTTAGAGTATTTTTGGGTTTGCCTTAGTCAAACCACATGTTTATATAGACAAAAGACTATTAAACAAGCTTAAAACATGATAAAAACTGATAAAGATAGCATAAAAACACTATACTACCCCATACGTACTTGATCCAGTGATTTTGGTATCTGTAGCAAAGGTTCACATGGGATCGTGCAAACCTAGTGTGAAACAAGAGGTTCACATGGGGTCATGCAAACCTGTCTTTTGGTGACCAAATATGTAATATGGGTTTTTGTATTATCCTGGTGTAGCTGCTTCTTCACCGGGTTGCCTTTATAAAATGTCCTTTTTGGTGTAATTGACCTATCTCAATCACAAGGAATGTCACAAAAGCAACCTAATTACTATTGCAATATGTGTATGATGGATGCACAGTGGATGTAATGGCTGTAGTGATTTCAAAAAAGTTTTAGTAAGTAAAATTTATTTATCGTTAAAATTGCGGGAATGGCCTTCTATTTATAGACTTGATCAAGGTGAGAGGGAGGGGATGATGTGTCCCTTGTGAGATGTTAATGGTGAGGTGTCCACCTAAGAGATGTCCCCTAAGGTGTCCTGGTTCATAAATTAGGTTGGGTGATAGAATCCCTCACCCATCCACAAATAATGATGACTTTGCCAAAAATATCCATTTGGTATTTATGAAGACCTTTTTGAAAATATATCCAAATTAAAAATTGCCTTTTGTGTGAAAAAGTCTTCATATTTCATTTATGACCTAGGGGAATGTGAGGTGGAGAAATATCTGGGGTGAGAGGTGGCAAGGCTAGGATAGGCTAGAATAGATGAGGTGGAAGGCTAGGCTAGTCAAAGTAGACTAGGTGAGGTGGAATTCTTAATTCAAATCAATATTAAATCTAATTACGTATGTGATTAGTCTTAAAGCATATTTTGACCAAAATGTTGAATTTTTGACCATAAGGTGCTTTTTAACCATAATGGAGAATTCAACCTTGGTTGAGTTGTGAATGAGGTCACATGAGGACCTAAGGTTAATCATAGGAAGGAGATTAGCTATCCCCAAGGGAATAAGGATGATGAATATTGTATTTTGATAAATGACTTATGCAATTTTCAAGGGTTTTACAAATTGATTGACCGTGGGGATAAGGAAAGGGACAATGTGCGACTTTTGGGTGTCTATAGTATGTATTCATGTTATGCATCGACCCAACTATGCTATAGATAGCACATGAGCCATCCATGTGGAATATATTTTTCCTGCTTGGCTATAGATGCATACCGACTGTAAAATGAGACTGTACCTTGAGTTTGTGTTCGTCGAGTATTGCACACACAAAATATGATTTGAGATGCAACAGAACTGATGCATCATTTTTATTTTTTGAAAGACTATGGTTCTGAATGTATTGATTTCTTGTGAGCATCGGTTAAAGGCTTTTAATAATTTTAATTTTTGTATTTTTTTTATAGCACAATATCCTTGTTTAATTTTATTTGCTTACATTTAAGTTAATTGGAGAGATGCATTTGATATATTTAAATTAATTGGAAGCCCAATAGGATGCATTTTAGAGAATGCTCAATGATTGCATCCATTAGGTATACTTGCATTTCTTTTAACCATCATGATACCATATGGTGCTACTTAAGTCGCTGGTCATCGAACGTGATAGTGGAGAAGAGAACTTGGGTGAATTATGGCTCAACTAATTATTTTAATTCTTCCCCATGATATATTTTTTCATTGTATGTTTAGTGCAATCGAATCTTGGCTACTAACAAGCCTTGTTATTCAATTCCTTGTTTGACTAAATCAAAAGGTATTATTTATCGATTAATGTATCATCTTGGAGGAATTGGACTTCTTATAAGCACTGAGTGATTTCACTCACTTAGAAAATAGTTGTATTAAATTATGGTCTTAACCTGTAAAGAGCTAAGATTTTTGTTGCTTTTTACCCTCTTGAAAAATCTATTATCTAGCTTCTATAGATTTGAATTTTCATCCTCCTTGATGTACATGATTTATTGTATATATGTTTCCTTTGCTATTATGAAAAATTGGAATATTGAATTACGTATTATTTTGTTTTCCATACGCACTATGAAATTCGCTCTACTTTATCTGAATACCATTCCTTTAAAGAGTTCAAATATTTCTTATTTTTCCAATAAATATAGCATACAAAATTTTGTAAGCTGGAGTTAATTTGAGGAGGTTGTTTTAAAATAGTATAACTTCTTGTCCTTCGTGCAAGACTTAAGAACCTGATAAAAGTATAAGTTTTTCTTTGTATGCATATGTTATATTTTACAATAATTGATTAGAATCAAAATCTCTTATTTTAGAAAGTACTTATCATTAGAAACCGGAGAAGAGAAGCCTTGTAGAAGAATAAATTGAAAATATTTTCCTAAATAATCCATACTTATGTTGTGTTTTAACATATACTTAATAAAACCCTTTTTTGGATATACATCATCGTGTAGTGGATTCCTTATAAATAAGTAAATTAAAGGAGTGATATGTTGAGATTTAGTAAGATTGACATCAAAATTATTTATCAAATACACTCTCTATACTTTTGGAACTTAGGATTAAATGAATTTATTTTTAGAATTTCATCAGGTTAATCATGTGATTCTAAATCGAAAGTTAATTCATTAGTTTATTTAGCTATAGAAAAATATTCTCTTCATTGTAATAAATAAGGAGTGAGAGTGTTACAAATTAAGCTAGTTATTTCATCATTAAGATTTAATTTTAGGGTTCCATAAGCTAACACTTTGTTCTTTTATTCAATTGTTTAGGGAAAGAATGTATTTTGATTTAAATCTATTATATTATATTAAAAATATGAAAAGGGAAAACATTTCTAAAATTTCATAGGAATAGATATTCATGAGTGAAGTTTAGATTCTTCTTTTAAGGTCCTAATCACGAGGAAGGGTGGTTAGTCAAATTATACTTAATTTAGTCAACAATCTTCATTATGCATTTATTTTTCCTTTTTAATGGAAAATTATATTCAAGAAACAACGAATACATAGTTATGCTTGACATTATTTTTTTTGGCTGCATAGATTGAATGACTTTATATTAAATCTATACAAGTATCATTAAGTAGAAAATTAAATAAAGTTCATTATAAGTTTGATCACTATTTTAGTAGAGATAGAAAAAGTTGTTTCCCTTGAAAGCTACTTTATTGTGAGGTCATTGTTTGTTTAGTTAATGAAGGTGTTTTCTTAATATTATAGTTAAGGAAGTTACCTTATTAAATAAGTTAAGAAATTAATTAATGTATGCATTCGTTCCTTTACATTAGATAACCATATTTTTTTTGTGTTTTAATTTAACTTGGAAAAAATGATATAAGTGTATAAGGAAAATTTATTTAAAAGCATGGGCTTGTATAAGCTATTTGACAAGCCTTAAACCTTTGAACCAATTCATCATGAAGAATGAATAACCATATACACCTTTAAATATTTTAACTAATTAATCGTGAAGGATGAATGATCATAACACCCAATATTGGTGGTTACAAGTTGGTAACCACTATGACTTGAGATCGACCATTTCCTAACATGACAAGTTAGGATGTGAAGGGGATGAGGTATGGTATGGGATGTCTCCTCCAGGTCGATGAGTGAGAAGTATGGTGATGGGTCCTTGTTCAATTATGATTAGAAGAAAACTAGCAAGATCCAGAAGCTAGAATAATCCATGACAATTAGTATGGGATAACTCATCGCTAATCATAATCTTTGGAAAGTGGCACCAAGTCTATATATAGAGCAGTGACATGGCCCTAGTTGACTCCAAATAAGTGAACATTCAGCTAGGTACTAGGAATATATATGCTACACCCTTGCATAATAAATTTAGAACAAGAAGACCAAATGAAATCTAGGTTCCTTGTGTTAAGGGATGGGGAGAGTATGCATCCACCCTTTAGGTTTTATGGTCCCTAGAGGATAACCCCAATCGTAAATTTGTGCTCTCATACCAGAACATGAGGATGGAAATATAGATTCACAAATAGGCACCTTCTAAGGGATTTGGCCAATCTCGTCCACTTGGGAGTCATTTTTAGTGACTAAAATCCAAATGTGGCTAAATATACCTTGTACTATTTAGATATTTGGATGAATATAAAACTATATTGACTTGAAAATTTCATCTTAGGATGTACTTAGTAAAAATAAACATAAATGTTTACCTTGTGGAACTAGTGAGCTAGATTGGGTTGTACAATTAGGTGAGTCGTACATAGGTTGTTATAGTCATGTTGATATTTTTTACTATCACACACTAAAATAATAAAAAAAATTAACTTTTGGTACCTTCCAAGTCACCCACCATTAATGGATGATATCTTTGAGATTTAATTCATAGCTTCCAACAAAAATATTAAATCCAATATTTTTCGTTTCCAATATTCCCTCATTAATGGTATCATGATCTCATTTTAAATTTTTACCATCTCCAATCCTATCATCTTTAACACAATCCTTGTGCCAAGGACCCATGGCTTCCTATAAAACTAGCACTTAGGGTGACCAATTCATAAAGAGTTTTATAGTAGCAAAAGTTTATCAAAATCTCTCTAGAATCATAAGAATTTATATTTTGTATGGCAAGGTTATGCCTAAATCTTGTCACAATCTTATGAATATCATACTTAAGCATCCAAACTCTCTTGGAAGTGATCAAGACACTCAATCTCCAAGCAAAAAATCTCTCTCTCAAGCATTCAAGCATCAAGCATCTAAGCTTTCAAGCTTAAGCCTCTAAATATCTACAAGCAAGCTAGTAAGCTATCAACAAGCTTCCACAAACAAGGGGAAAACAATCTTAGCATCATGAATTGTGCTCTTTCTTCTTATTTAATTTTGGCACTCTTTTTGTCTTATAGCTTTAAGCTTTAATCTTGTTGCATGTTAACTATTTTTGCATAATACACTTGCATCTAATTAACATGTCATTTTATCATTTTAATTTATATTTAAACAAGCAAATATTTTTTTCTATCATTTGACAGTCTTTGTACTCCCAAGCCAAAGACCATCATTTTAATCATTAAGTTGGCTTATATTATGTCTAGTCTTGCTTTGTTGCTCTCTGAATCAAATCTACCATTATATTGTAGGTTCAATGGTGTTATCACTCTCTAGTTTACATAGAGTAAAAACACTAGCTACTAGAAAAAACATCAATGATTGTATTATCACCCTAT